>JAUESI010020177.1:0-12781 GCA_032275145.1 Synergus laeviventris | reverse complement strand
AGAAAGGAATATTTAGTATTTACTAGACTCCATTTTCCACATAGACCAATGCCCTAAGTTTTATTGACATTTATACTGTAAGGCGTATAAAATGATGGGCAAAGATTATCCTTAGGTACTGCTGCTCACTCGGAATTAACAAAGGTTGTGTAAAAAAGTCTTTTTCTAACATACTCATCAGAAATGAAATCATAATTCATCATTCAAACCTATAAGGACAAAGCAAATATTCATCTTGTCTTGATAGTAGTAAACATTAAAAATTTTTCGAGATCGTCGATCATATATTTTAAAAAGAACAAATTAAAATATACAAGGTTTTTTATATTTTATGATTTTCAGCCGCAAACTTTTTATTGCAGGTATGCACAGTGAATATATATGTAGGCATAAAATCGACTTATAGTTCGTTTTTATGGCCATATAGCTTAGCATTGTGAGATTGCGATAATAATTTCAGGAGTAGGTATAAAAGGTAGTACGGCATCCTATTTGTAATAATAAAATTACCATTATACAAAGTGTGTGCTCTTTTTAAAAGAATTGGAGGACAAACTATCCTTTGGTTCCTAATCCTATCTGGGAGTTTGCTTCAAGCCTTCGCGAGTCTATCAGAAAAGGATTCAAGTGAGTAAATTGTTATAGCCTTTCTCTTCTTCTCTAAGTAATGTTAAAAACGTACAAGCAAATGATCTTTTCTGTAATTCACACTGCACTTTCCCCTGGAAAAATTCTGCCATTAGTCAAAATTTGGAGCGCGATTCAAAATAGAATTAATTTTATTCGATTTTGAATAGTGCGCCAAATACTGACCAATGGTAGTATTCATCTAGTCGGAAGCTAAGGGTGGAATCCCATGTGGGCGCAAAACGTCAAATGAACAGCCAATTGGAGAACACCTTTAGCTTTTTATTTTCTAAAGGTTAGCTGAAGGTATTCTCCCATTGGCTGTTCACTTGACGTTTTGCGTTTTGCGCCCACATGGGACTGCACCCTAACTTTGAGAACACTGGGGAATCCCCAAAAACTTTGGATAATAACCGCGCGTTTTTAGGGATACTTACCCGCATCCTTTCGCAGGAATCCCTCAACATCGTGCTGCAAATAGGTTAGATTTTTCAACAAGGTTCGAATTAGTTTTTTTTTTCCTTTTTGAGATATTGATTTTCCCCTATGTAGTGCCGTAAACCTAAATTCCTAGTGTCTAAATATATTTCAATTTTATTTTCAACATAAAGTGTATAATTTAAAAGCTGAAAACCGCCGAGCAACAATTTCTCGCCGGAGTGAACTTTTGGAAGGGGCGTATACCGCAAAAAGTGCTATAGATTAAAGTAATAATTTTTTATACACTCTTCTGATATCTTATTTGGCAAAGATGAACTAAAAATACAAGTGTGTAACGTAAAAAAATATACTCATAAATTGAGACTATTTAGATAGTAAAGCTACACTGCCTATATATATATATTTAAAGTACAGCGATTCGTTATTTAATTTATTTTCAACAAAAACTTAGCAGTATAGTAAGAGCAGAATCTTAAAAAATGGAAAGAAAAATTATCTTAAGTTTCTTATTAATTCAATGTGGAATTTTCTTTCAAGCAGTCGGGAGCGTATCAGCATCGAATTCAAGTAAGTCAAATTATATCCTCTCTCTTCTTCTCTAAGTAATGTTAAAAAGATACAAAGAAATTACCATATCCTAATTCCCACAGCGGCACCATCGGATCGCCACTTTCGTAAGAAACATATAGTTGATGTATCTCATAATAAAGATGAAGATTTTTTAAATCAGGATGTTCCCTATGTTGTTCTTCTTGTGGATCATGATAGGGTTGTTACGTGCACAGGTAGCATATTAACGTCCCGTATCATCATAACAGCTGCTCACTGCGTTTATAATGCTACATTGTACGTTGAATCTGGAGGTTGCAGGTCAAGATCTACAACAATTCACGAAATTTTAATCAAATATGTTTACGAAGAGTATAATCCGAATTCAAAGAAAAACGATCTAGCCTTGGTTGTTATCAAAAAACCTATTGACTTGATCAATTGTCATAGACCAATTGAAATTTACGAAGGACATGCACCACCAAATAGTCATGGACTTGTTTCTGGCTGGGGAAGCACACGTAAAGAGTAAAATAATGTTGTTATAAAAAATTATCTTTTCTCATCATTATATCATAATCTGTACCATCATCATCAGCATCATAACTTTTATCATATATATGATCTTTATAATTAAGCATTATTATTATTATTTGAAGTAATTTCATAAAAAACTATACCTAATAGCACAGAAACTTCCCTGACTCTTTCCAAATACATATAGTTAAATATGCTGTGCAATAGTTTTCTATGACCCCAACGACTGCGCAACATTTTTTTTGCTATTCCCATAGCATGCTGTGGGAACATGAGTACAAAAGCCAATTGTTTACCATTTTTTATTTACTCAAAATAATCCTTTACCAGGTGCAACCTTTCTGGTACAACCTTTCTGAATATTGCTCTTGAAGATTGCAAGGAAAATCTTTCCGAAACATTCTTTTTGGTAACATCGTCAGACAAGCGGACATTTTTATCGTTGCAGCACACTTAGTGCGAACATCAGGAAATATTAAGGGAAGTTTTTGTGCTTTCTGGGCATGTTTTGAACTTCTCCGGAAAATGTATTGACTTTTACTTCAAGATATCTTAAACGAAAATAATGCCTTCCATACTAAACATTCTTACTTGTCCCATTTCAGCAATCCGGTACTTTACCCTATAAGAGCTCGATCAATTCAGGTGTCGATAATTAGCAATGAACACTGTCAAAGTGTCTACAATGTTCCAAATACAATTACATCTCGTGAAATTTATACTTACTACCATGATAGAACCAAATGTTGTTGGTATGGAGATTCCGGTGGACCTTTAACTGTTAATGGTCGCCTGGTCGGTATTTTTTCTTGGTTTATTACAACTGACGAGGTGCAGTATCCTGATGTTTTTATGAATTTGTTACATCCTACTTATAAATTGTGGGTCCTAAGATGGGTCAGACACTTTAATGGACATTATCCCCATTGAACGTCATTAATTGTACGGACCAAAAAGTTGATGATGATCTAATAAATATCCATATCTAACGGCCCAGGAAACACGTTTATATAACAGTTATGGAACTGTTCCGTAACAGATTGTAACACGTTACATAGCTGGTGTTGCACAGGTGAGTCAACTGTGACCAAAAATGTCCGCCCTGTGTGATGCTAGAGCTCTATAACAACTCTAGCACATTGTGACGTCAGAGCAATGTAAATCTGTTCTGTATATGTTATGTAATAATGTTATATAGAAGTTACACTGCAAAAAATTTTTTCGAAATATTAGTAAATATTATTTTAATCTATATTATTTACACAAATATTTATGTTTATACTTATTTTATCTTATACATATAAATCGCTCGATTCTTAAAAATATCTTAACGCTGTTGGGTTTCGAATCCTCTTAAATACGCATATTCCTATACCTACTTAGCCACGCGGTTACCAAACGCTTGGGAATATAAAACAAAATCTCTATCTAGCTGTCGGAATTACGTCCAATTCTTATTGCAGCAATAGAAGAAATGTCTCATTTTATCCATGTTAATTCTGTCATACTTTATTTTGAGGTTATGTTGGGTCAGATATTTTTTTTCAGGTTATGTCTTTGAACATTCTTCATTTGGAATTAAGTAGAATTTATGCAAATTTAGAAATCAATTATGTTGAATACAAATATAGATTCGAGTATGCATAATTCCAAAAATGGTATTATGTTGCAAAATTCTCATGAATCCGGAAAGTTCCACAAAACGAATTTATAAATCCTGGCACAAATATATTAACTTTCAATGCTTTTGAATTTTTTTTCCTTTAATGGGTTATGACGTTTTTTTAAAAAACTCGGGATTGACAAAGGTTATCTTAAAAAGCACGTTTCCTAACATACTCATACAATTAAATCATAATTCATCATTCATATTTTTACGGACAAAGCAAATATTGATCTTGGTCTTGAAAGTGGTAGTTATATTAAATTTTTCGAGATTATCAACTATATATTTTAAAAGTGACAACTTAAAATATGCACGGTTTTCAATGTTTTATGATTTTCAGCCGCAAACTTTTAATTCCAGGTATGCACAGTGTATAATATACATATGTATTATGTAGGCATTAAGTCAACATATCTTCAGTTTTTATGGCCATCCAACTAAGCATTGTGACAATAATTTTGGGAGTACGTATAAAAGGCAATACGTCATCATCTCTCAATTGTAATAAAAAAATTATCGTCATACAAAGTGTGCCCTCTTTTTTCAAAAATGAGAGGAAAAACTATCCTTTGTTTCCTAATCCTATCTGGGAGTTTGCTTCAAGCCTTTGCGAGTCTACCAGAAAAGGAATCAAGTGAGTAAATTTTTATAGCCTTTCTTTTCTTCTCTAAGTAATGTTAAAAAGATACAAGCAAATAATCTTTACTCTAATTTACACAGATGCATCATCGAATCTTCATGATCGTATAAAACGTATAGTTGATAATACGCATCAAAAAGATGAAAAAGTACTGCATCAGGAAGTCCGCTATGTAGTTCTTCTTATAAATCATGCTTGGAAGTTACATTGCACAGGCATCATTTTAGCGCCTCACGTTGTCCTATCTGCTGCTCACTGCGCTTTTGGCACCAACATTTCCGCTGTTATCTCTGGAATACACAAAACACCGTCGGAAAAATTGCACAATGTTGTAAATGTAATAGTGCACGATCACTATTACACTAAAGTCCAAATTGAAAACGATCTATGCTTGATTGTAGTGAGGGAACCTATTGATATACGTCCAAACATTGCATTCAACAGAGCAATTAGTATCTATAATGGAGTTGTACCACCGAATAGTAAGGCTCTTGTTAGTGGCTGGGGACGTACTTCAATGTAAGTATAAAAAAAACAAGAAACCTTAATAATTCTTAAATTATGAATGCGAAAATACTTTTACTTAAACTGGAAATTCTTATTTGTCCAATTTTAGAGAAAATCATGAATATCCTACAAGTGTACGATCAATCTGGGTTCCCATAATTAACCATAATGAGTGTCACGATATGATCTCTAAGGACCTCAATTTTTCAAAGAAACACATCTGTACGCATTATCCTAACAGAGAAAAATGTTGTTGGTTTGGTGATTCTGGTGGGCCTTTGGTTTACGATGGGCATCTAATTGGTGTTGTTTCAGTTGTACATGATAATCCACACATGGCTGATATTTTCATGAACTTGATGTATCCTGAATATAAATACTGGGTCGAATCGTGGGTCAGACGTATTGATGATCACGCGCTGCATCTCCAGTGAATCTGTAATTGCTTGCATCGAAACATGTTGTAGAATATTCAAAAAATTAAAATCACGTTCTAAAATTCATCGCATATTTATCTTATTTGAAGATGTGATATATGGATGTGATATACCCGTATAAAAATTAGTATTTAATTTTTGCATAAAAATGATTGTATCAAAACTAAATACTCATGTGGAATCCAAAATGATTTCGAGAATTGTAAAATTTCAAGAGATTTCAATAGATTTTTCTAATTTTTAAAATATTTCGTAGAATTTTTAAGGATTTGATGGAATTTGATGTGATTTGTAACGATTTTAATGTATTTAAAATTTTAACGAATTGCAGCAACAATGTATGCGAGATTTTCGAGACATTTCGTTACACCATTTTATTAGAGAGAAAAATCTTTAAAGAGGAAATTATGTAGAAAATTTTTATTAGTATATCATAAAATAAATCTTTATCACCACCATTAATTTCATCATCGTCATTATGTCAATATGAATAATAAACATTACCATTGTTATCAACAAGCCTTTTGATTAGATAAAAAAACTGTGTATACATATAAAAGTCGGTTAATTATTTCATGCTTACTAGAATGAATCAACTTGAAGTCAAATTTTTCTACAGAAATGGAAAAAAAGATTCTCTGGGGCCTCTTAATGCTCTCTGGAATTTTCTTCCAAGGATCTGAGTCACTACCAGAAAAGAATATTAGTGAGTAGAATTAAATTTTAATTAAAGACAACATCAATAAAAAAACAAAAAAGAGTAAAAACGAAAGGCGAGGGGTTGATCACTTCGATTTTCCTCATGATACACTGACAAATTCTTCCCGGTCATTAAAAAAATAGCTTCTGATGAAAACCAGACATAAATGATAATTTCCGTTATTCCCGCAGACGCAACATTAGATCGCCAGGTCCGTAAGAAGCGTATAGTTGATATATCTCATGATAGAGATGATACAGTCTTAAATCAGCAGATTCGCTATGTTGTCATTATTCGAAATGCAACCAGATTTCCTCAGTGCACAGGAACCATATTACGGGATAATATTATCCTAACTGCTGCTCATTGCGTTATTGATGGTGAACCAATGCACATTGCAAGTGGACGCACTTTATCAAATTATATGCAAATTCACACAATTGTAGGATACGTTGTTCACGAAAATTATGTTCGGAGAATTAAGAAACATGATATTGCCTTGATTTTAATACGAGAGCCTATTAATTTAATTTATTCTTTTCATAGAGCAATCGAACTTTATAACGGAGAGTTACCCCCTCATAGTCATGGACTTGTAACTGGCTGGGGATGCACAAGCAGGTGAGATAAACTAGAATCATCATCATCCTCGTCCAATATTATCAAAGCAATTTTCTTTGCTTGATATAGTACATCTTTACTTCGTCTGATGGATAGGACCTTTTTTCCATGGACCTTTGTTATCCCCTTGTAACTCAGTTCCATAAAACAAGACATGTCTCCTATTTTTGCTGTAAACTATAACATTGTTGAAATTTTAATTCTGATGAACTAAAAATACTTGCTCATTTCTTTTCAGAACGGAGAATACTGTGCCTCCACATCCACTGTCAATTTTTGTATCAATACTTCCTTTACGAGAATGCCAAGCCTATACTAATATTATCTACCCTGAAATCGGACTAGATAAATATGTAAACCTTTGTACTCATTATCAAAATAGAACCAAATTTTGTTGGTTCGGAGATTCCGGTGGACCTTTAGTTGTTGATGGACAACTAGTGGGTATCTTCTCATGGTTTCAACAGAATTCATGGCCACTCTTTCCTGATGTTTTTGTAAATTTGTTGGAACCTGAACATAGAGCGTGGATTGTAGCACGGATTTATAATATTCATAACTATATTCACTAATAAAAATGTCATTTGTTTCAATGAAAATTGTTCATATCTATTAAGGTCAATACATATAATCTAGAACAATTATTTACTTTTTAAAAAGGTAATACATAATTTTGTAAACACTATCATTTACCTGAGAATATAATTATAAGACAAATACATTGTGTATTTAAAACTATAAAGCGTAGATCTTGATTACAAAATTTTTTATCCGTTTCTTTTAAAATCCTTATTAGCTCGATAAATAAAACTGTGTGGCATATAGAGGTATTATAGGTATGCTGTAAAAGATTTTCTAGAAAAATGGATACAAAGATTCTCTTGGGTCTCTTAACACTTTCTGGAATTTTCTTTCAAGGATCTGAGTCTGCATCAAAAGGGAATATTGGTGAGTAGTATAAAAAATATTAATTAAATAAAAATCAATCAGCAAAGCTGTAAAGGCATTTTCTATTGTATCGTAAAAAGATATAAATGATGATTTCTTTCATTCACGCAGACAAATCATCGGATAGTCACGTCCGTAATAAACGTATAATTGATGAATCTCCAGATAAAGATAACAGAGTATTACGACAGGAGGTACCCTACGTTGTCCGTCTTTTAGATGAAGACAAAAAAGTTTACTGCACAGGTAGCATATTAGGACCACGAATTATCCTAACTGCTGCTCACTGTGTTGTTGAAGAAAATGGTGTCGGCATCACATTTTTCATTTCATCTGGAAGCAGGATATTAAAGAATGCCAAAGATCACACAGTTAAAAATATATATGTTCATGAAGGCTTTAATTGGCGTAAGAAGAAGAACGATTTAGCATTGGTTGAACTGACGGAGCCTATTGACTTGATCCATTCACGTCATAGGTCAATTAATCTATATGAAGGACATTTACCACCAAATACTGATGGACTTGTTACCGGCTGGGGTTCTAAAGCAAGGTGAGATTATTCGATAATCGCTAAATAACAATGTCACCTACTGGTGTTTGTTTTAAACTAAAATTCTTTCTTAAACCTTTTCAGAGACACATTTGTTGCTCCTTTACTACCACTTTCAATTAATGTACGGATAATTAACCATGCAGAGTGTCAACATGCCTACGGCAATCCAATGTCAATTACGCCTCGCGAAATTTGTACTCATGATGTAAATAGAACAAGATGTTGTTGGCATGCTGATTCCGGTGGACCTTTAGTTGTTGGGGGTCACCTAGTCGGTATTTTTTCTTGGTTTATAAAAAGATGCAAGCCGCAGTATCCTGACGTTTTTATGAATCTCTTGTACCCAGAATATAACTTATGGGTCAAATCATGGGTAAATCGTATTCAAAGCGCTCACCATTAAAGTATTTATTAATTAAGTATTTTTATCTTTCGTAAATTATGGTACACTGTGTGTGCCTTATTATTTCAATTATTATATCCACTCTGCTCGTACTGCAGTTATGTCTAAAATTACCAACAATTGTGTAAAAATGCTACATACTCTCTGCAGGAATAGTGCTGTTACTGTTCTTTTGTTTGTGAATAAGAGGAATTATTGATGAAGTATTTACACACTTGATTCAAGGATATTCTTCCTGTTACATCAGGAAGTGTGCTGTGTTGTTGTTTTAACTGCTGCTCACTGCGTTTATAGGACTATATAACGTCACCGTTATCTCTGGTGTACCCAGATCCCCAATGCAAACATTTCACTCTGTGGAAAGAATCTTCGAATGCATGGTTTCTACCAATCGTCACTGATGGACACTGGCACTACTGCGAAATGCGATCAGCCGCTAGATCTGCAAAGTGTACAAGGTTAATCTTTCTAAGAGACTTGTCAACCCACGCGATACCACTTTTTTTTTACTAGATCAAAACAAAAGGTATAGTTAATTGAAAATTTAATTGAAAAATATTTCAAATGTGGAGTATTTAAAGAGATTTAGCAGATTTAAAAAAATTCAAAAACTTTTATTTTATATTTTTTATTGACTTAAAAATCTTGAAACTCTACTAATTAAAAAAAAAAATTTTTAAACTTTCAATTTTGCATTCCATGCATAATTCCACGTAAATTATTTTACAGCTTTTAAATTACACATTTTTTAAATTTAAAACTGATTTTTATGATGAAGATACACATGTATGTACAGATAAATTTCGAAATAGATAAGAATATAAAGCACAAACCACAGGTAAGGGAGATCGTCATTCCATTTGTAATAGAGGAAATCATGCAAAGCGTGTTTTCTTCAAGAATGGAGAAAAAAATTGTCTTTTGGATCTTAATTTTATCTGGAAGTTTGCTTCAAGCCTTTGCGAGTTTATCGGAAAAGGATTCAAGTGAGTAAATTATAGCCTCGCTTCTCTTCTCAAGCAATAAAAGATACAAAAGAATGATCATTTTTGTAATTCACACAGATACTTCATCGGATCTTCACGTTCGTAAGAAACGTGTAATTGATAACACTGATATCGGTGCTAACAGCATATTATATCAGGAAGTGCGATATGTTGTTGCTCTTGTAAATCATGATCAATTTATTCAATGCACAGGCATCATCTTATCATCTCGTATTATCCTAACTGCTGCTCACTGCATTTATAATGTTCGCTTTGTTGTTCTGTCTGGAAAACTCGGAACACCCACACAAAGACAACACACTGTTGCATTTACAACGATTCACGAAAACTATGACCCTAACGGCCTAATTTCTAACGATATAGGCTTAGTTTTAATTCATGAACCTATTGATATGTATCGAGCCGGTTCATATAACAAACCAATTAGTATTTATAGTGGAACTTTACCACCAAATATTGAGGCTGTTGCCAGTGGTTTCGGAGATTGTTCAAGGTAAGAATCAATACAGCGAAAAACTTAAATAATTCTTGAATTATGAAGGTGAAAACTACTCTTGCTTCCAAACGAAATGTTCTTAATTATACACTTTTAGAAACTCTACTTCACAAGCTACACGCGTACGATCAATTTCGGTGCCTGTACTTAGCCCGTCAATGTGTTATCGGATGATGCATAAGCACGTGCCAGTTACAACGAAACACATTTGCACGTATTATACGAATAGGAGAAAATGTTGTTGGTATGGTGATTCTGGGGGACCTTTAGTTTATGCTGGTCACCTAATTGGACTTTTTTCAACTTTCAATAAAAGTAATGATCCAGTAGTGGCTGATATTTTTATGAACCTGTTGGATCCTGAATATAAATCCTGGATCGAAACATGGCGTAAAAATATTCTAAATACCATTGATCAACACCACCATTAAATCTGTTATTGTTTTATAGAAGATATTGTATAAAATTGTTCAAATAAAAATGATTATCGTAAATGTTTCATTGTTTGAGAAGCGACACTATGTAATGCAAAAACCTGTCTAATCTATCAAAACATAATAAACGATCCTCCTGAAAAAAGAATCCATCGTCGAAAAAACCTTTGTCCAACGAAACACAAACGTGTTGTGCGCGCTTTTCGTTACATTTTTCGTTAACTTCTATTTCTAAAGCCCTCGACAAGATCCAGAGAGAGGATCAAGCTTGATCAAGCTTATCTTGGGACTCTACTGCCAACAATTGCAGTGACAATCATCAAACTGAAAGAATTTAAGTCCAAAGACTTGCGATACTGCAGTGCTTTGGTTGATGCACTTCTGGAAGGAATAGGAAAAAGATTCGGACTCCTCATGGAAGACGAGGAATTCTAGAGGGCTGCTGCTTTCCATCCAAAGTTTCATCTCTTTTGGTTGGAAAAATATGACAACGCGATGGTCGTCAAGGTACAGAAACTTATGGAGGACAAAGTCCAAGAAGCATTGAGGAGAGAGTTAAACGAATTGAGCAGCGTAAGCGGAGGCAGCACAGATGGAGAAGTGGAAGAAGATGCCTCCTATCATTCCGTTACTCAATCGAAAGAAAGCAGCAACAATCACAAGTCACTAAACACAAAAACTCAGAACCTGATCAAACTTGGCTGAACACAAGTTCCAAAGACTCTCTGGCAGATGCTCTCATCTTAGGTGAGCAAGTTATGGTGGACTTGTTCATTAAATATAACACCACAATCTCATCCAGTGCTGGAGTGGAGCGGATGTTCTCTATTGGGAAAAGACCTCTTAAAGGCGAAGAGATCATTCCTGTCAGATGAAAATTTCGACATGCTTCTGTTGTGAACATAGTTAATTTGTACCTTGCTATTTTTATAAAGATTGGATATTAACGGATTAATTTTAACTTCTGTTAACTTTTCGAAAGATTAACGAATTAACGATTAACTGTGCCCAGCTCTGGTTCCAGCTGACTGGACCTGTGATTGCTACCTCGCTTCTTCGTACTGGGGCCCTATCTCCCTCGCAGACCTCAGTACACTCGTAGGACCAAAACTTATCACTGATAAAAAAATATTCCACCTTTGGTGGACGACCTATAAAAGGACGCATCTTTAGAGGTTTGAAACAGTCGCCGGCGATTTGAAATTGAGAGTCGGGGCTTTTCTTAAGGCCTCCCACCCGCACTCTCGGCGTGTAAAAACCTAAGGAAAAAGGAAAATAGACAAAATAGGAAACCTTCTCTCGCGTCTACACTAAACTGGTCTTCACCTCTCTCCAGTAAGATTTCCGCGAGAATTTATTCTTGCCATATACCAGCAACATTTTCTTGTATTCGTATAATACATGCAAATGTGTTTCATTGTATCTGGCATGTGGTTATGCATATCTGCTGACACGTTGACTGGCTAAATACAGTGTATAATTAAGAACATTTAGTTTGGAACTTTTCCCCTTCATAATTCAAGAATTATGAATTATTCAACTTGTGTGTATTCGAAATTATTGTGCTAACATATTCGTCTACTGAATCGCAATTTTCGAGTCGAGTTGTAACTAAATCTCGAAATAAACCGCGTAAATATAAATTATCTTCATCATACTAACATTTAGTAATGTAAAACTAAAGATAGAGTAGCTAGGAACTAAAACTGGAATATCCGTCAGGCACTGGCCGCAGAGGCACATCACTAAAACTGATTGGCTCTCGGAGTTTACCGGGAGTAAAAGGCAACTAATCAGGCGAGTCGGGAAAAAATATCGCAAGTTGTATAGTTTTAAAGTAGATTGAACTCGATAATAAGAGAACAGTAGAGATAGGGGTAGAGATTTCATTTTATCAACATTATATTACAGATTCAGTGTTAATGGAGCATAGATCTATGAATGTGATTCATCCATGATTCGATCCAAAATTTATATTCAGGGTTCAGCACGTTCATAAAAACATCTGGAAAATCTGGATCATTATTTACACGAAAAGACGAGAAGACTCCAACCAGCTGACCATCAAAAACTAAAGGTGCACCAGAATCCCCTGCATAACAACACCTTGTTCTATTACTAGAAAGAGTACACAGTTCTTCAGTTGTAATGATTAAGTGATTATTGAGCAAACGTTGGCACTCTCGCAGGCTAAGTATCTGCACATTTATAG
>JAUESI010020174.1:0-12846 GCA_032275145.1 Synergus laeviventris | reverse complement strand
TATAATTCAGTACATTGCACGTACTTGTGTACAACCGTTCACAATGGCCGCTCAAGACAGAAGACACTCTTTGGCGGGAGCTGACTAGAAAGGAAACTCTCTGTTCGCTTTAGGCTTGTTGCGCCATTGACTCACTAACGCTAGATATGAGACTCAATAGTCTCTCGCTCGCTGTGAGGTTATGTCGGGTACACAGACCCTACACTCTCACTCCAATGTATGGTAATTCAATAGGGGTTCCTAATAATATTCGTCTTTTGTTATGACTGGTTTTTGGATAGATATAACTTTCGCTGCTTCTTGTCGTGCATCTTCCTATTGAATAGGAAATAGTCTCGAGAGACAGTCAGCTATTTTATTTTATTTTCCTTTAACATACTCGATTTCATATTTATATTCTTCAAGCCTTAATCATCATCTTAGTAATCTGGAACTCGGATCTTTCAGGTGTTATTACCAGATTAGCGCTTTGAGGTCAGTTTGAATTTTAAAGGTATTTCCTAATAAATATAGCCGGAACCGTTTTAAAGCTCACACTATTGCAAGGAGTTCTTTCTTACCAGTTGTATAGTTTTCCTCGGCTTTATTAAGGGTACGTGATATAAATAAACACGGGTGATTGTCTTGGGAAAGTAGTGTTCCCAGTTCTTGATTTGAGGCATCGTGGCCAATGTAAATTGCCTTTTAAAGTCAGGGAATATTAAGCCGGGTGCTGTGGTAAATGCAAGGGTGCATCATTCATTCTCACCGTAAGGTTCAGGTTCAACCAGCGATTAGAAATTACAGTGTAAACAAAGCTGAAAATGATAATGATAATGATGATGATGATGATGATGATGATGATGATGGTGATGATGATGATGATGATAATGTAACTAAAAGTATTGGTACTCCAGATATTAATTTTAGCTGTATTGCAAAAACATGTATTGATAGTTCAGACACTGTTATCTGCAACACTACGCATAAAATCTTTATAATTGTTCCGAATTTATGTTCTAACTTGTAAAGTAAAATTAAGTTGGGTTAAGATTTCAGTTTTGTGTGGCTAGGTTAAGCTTTTTATATAAACCAGGAAGTAAAGTTAACACACATGTTTAAATTTATTTAACACCAATCTAGCTTAGTATTAGTCAAGTATAATATAATTTGGATTTCCCGCCAATTTGAGGTTGAAGCCATCTAATGGCGATATTATTAAATTATAATTTAGCATAGACATGAACCAAAGTGATCTGCCGTAATGAGTGCTGGTAAAGCAGTCACCTATAATTTACCGATGGGACGCATCTGACCTGTATTAGCGCGAAATTCAAATTTTGAAAATTTAAATTGATTTCTGATTAATAGCTTCAGTAAATTTGACGTTCTGTATACGTAGGTTCGGTATTCCACTGTTAAGCCTAGGAAGTCTTCTCGTCTCGTTCGGAATTTTGAATAGTCTTCAACGATGTCCTTTCAATGTGTTGAGTGAATAAAATAGGTAAATAAAAGGGAATTTAGATAAATAAGTCTAATGCAGATTTTAAATTATAAAAATCAAATGAGTTTATTTAACTTTGATCAGAAACTAGTATAAGTTCATAATGTCAAAGTTTTCTAGGTTCAAAATATAAGATATATTACGAGTCAATTTTTGTATATTATTATTTTCAAGGCTAGAGACAAAGTCGTCGATTCACACGTGAGCCCGAAGGATGATTTAAGCGCATGATGCGCCACGATTTACATATGCTCACCATGCTATTTAGCTATAATATACAAACAAAAAGGAATGCTCTTGAATCAAGTAAACTTATTTCCTTTTCCGTGTATATTTAATTGGAATATATCAGTATTCAAATTGAGAAGGATAATACAGCTGAATATCACAGCGACTTATCATGTCAAATAATACCTGCACGTTATTTTAATCATGTCGCATCTTACCTTCAGCCATGTTACATTTTCTTACTCCTGGGGGATAATAGATGCCTTTTTTCTTGGTTATTCAAAAAAGATTATCTTGTATCTTTCTTTTTAATAATCTAATTGTCTTGTACTTAACTTACACAAAGGACTGAATGCTTATGGCTTTGCATTTTTTATAATTCCTTTTATTGAATGAAGCCTATTATCCCGAATTATTCTATAATACATTGAAACTTTTCAAAACTTACCAAAATCGCGATTCTCACTGAATGGGTTCAATTTTTGTGCAGAGGTGAAGGAAGATGTATGCTTTTTTTTCGTTTTCTTCGTCCTCGAACAGGCGAACAACGTACTGAATAGTGCACTTAGTTCCACAAACAATACTCCTAATCCAATCGCAAGTAATATCAAAGCCTGTTCATTA
The DNA here is from genome assembly GCA_032275145.1 of Synergus laeviventris. Lineage (NCBI taxonomy): Eukaryota > Metazoa > Arthropoda > Insecta > Hymenoptera > Cynipidae > Synergus > Synergus laeviventris. Next base: position 10,511 of record JAUESI010020174.1, on the reverse strand, counting down.
GTCCATTTTTCAATCATATCCAAACATCCCTGGAAATAATATTTTAAATCTGTATATTAGGAAAGGATAAAAAGAGTATATTGTATTGCGACGAGCATTGCTGCCCGTCGCATATACCTATATATATATTTATCGATCGGCCTCGCGTTACGAAGCGAGAGCCCACTATCCCCAATAAGCGCTACGCATGCGCAGCCGAAACGGACAGTCTGCCGAAGAACAGCTCGCACGAGAGAGCTACACTCGGTAGGCCAACCGCCAGGTGAATGATCGGAAGAAACGGCGAACCTAGAGCCGACATGAACCGTGGGTGAAGGGCGCTCCTAGAGTCACGATTCACTAGGCACGGAGGATGTCAACTAGGGTAACCTGAGTGGCATTCCCCCTTGGAGGACTCTCTTCAACCCCCCTTTGCCAACGACAGGACAGAATATACATCCGGATTGAATTCACCGATCCACAACCACATGGCGCTCCTATGGCCTAGTATCAGACAAAACGCTTATACTGAGCCAGGACCAGTATAGCCCTCGAATTTGTCTGAATTCTTGCATTACCGCAACGAGACCCACTCGATCCTCGTAAAATACAAATTACCCAAACAATGACGCACTCAATTCACAACCAAATAGCGCTGTTATCGCCGTGCGTTGAGTCAAAGACTACATCGACCTAACCTGACAACCACAGCAATGCCGCCCAATCGACGTTACCGACCTACCATCTGTAATCTAAGAGGCATCACAGAGGATGCTACGCGATTTAGCAAGAGTGTCTCTCTCACACCGTACCGAACCGTAATTTCCAGAGAGACGGTGCACGAAGTATTTTAACCTCTCACGCGGTCGGTCTCTATATGACGCGCTGTTAGATTGTCCATATTTTTTTAACGATTAACTCTATTGAAGTAATACTTTGGAGAAAACTTAATTATCTCCTAATGATCTTTTCTCTGGCTGGAAGTTTGAGCTTACTTAAAATTCCCTCGATAAATTAAGCGTTTGAAAGTTGCGTAGCGTTATTTTGAGACTGCTTGGAAAAAAAATGAATAACTTTTTCTTATAACAGATCGGAAAATTTTAAATAAGCATATCATCTTAAAAACAGTTTGAATCATATCTCCTTTAATTTCCATACAAAAAGATTCAGAACTTTGTCTTTCAGAGCGAGCTAGAGTCAAAATATTAATTAAATTTGGGTTTTCAGATAATCCAGTTTTTTTCCTTTTTTTCAGAAACAGTAAAAGATACAACTTTTTTATAATTTGAGAAAAGATGCGCCATGAAATTTTCTACAAAGTCATGTGTTTCAAAAATTTAATTTTCAAAATCCATTTCTCGACCACAGCTACGCAGCTGCGGACTAAGAAACACGCGTCAATTTAAGATTTTTGACGGCAAATTTTCGCGTAGCATAGCTGCATTTTGACCAGCGTGTCCAAGACCACTTTTCCCCATGGATTCTAAACTGACGCTACGCCAACGCCTACGCCCACGCCCACGACGAGCGTGCCTACGCCTTAACGTAGACCGCTTATATTTCAGGGACCGGCTTAATGCTCTCGCTCGCACACGCAGAAAACCTGATACATCGTTTACTCACTTATGCACTCATTTTCATACTCTCAAACCGCAATTGTACACCGTTCTCACTCGCTCACTGTTTCATAATATATAGGCCGAATCATTCTCACACTTATATTATCCTCATTTAGTATTTAAGATAGTAATATATATTATAAGCAGAATATATCATTGTGTTTTGATTGAAAATTAAATCGTTGTGAAATTTATTTATTTGTCTCTAAATTTCGACCCTGGCTCGACTGAAGCGTCGGCTGGGACTAATAAGGGGCTTCAACCTAAAAGTACACTTTGTTACATAATAAGGAGACATAGTCGGTCTCTTACGCCGAACGAGAGTTTGAAATAGAGTCGTAGGTGAGTTCACAAGTGTTATGACCCCAGCTTTAGGTAATTTATTAAAGGCAAAAGTTGCAGATTAGATTAGATTGGTAAGATCTGGATACGGGGCAAGATCCGTATTCTAAAGTTTCGAATAGAAGAGGGGAGATACAGGAATGTCCCCAAACAGGGTACGATCCTAGTGTTCGATGAGTCGCGGGGCGTGGTGTTGAATTAAAATCGATCCCGAGGATGTCCCCAAGCAGGGTTCAATTTCTTTGTTCCCGGTCCTAAGGTCGCGATATGTGAATGGGGAAAGTCCCCAAACACGGTGCTTCCCGTCTCAAGAACAAGGATGTCTCCAAACAGGGTACGATCCTAGTGCTCGATAAATCGCGAGGCGCGGGGTTTACATAATCCGATAAACGAGGATGTCCCCAAACAGGGTCCGATTCACTTAATTAGAAATGTCCCCAAGCAGGTTATAATTTCTAAGTCCCTACAATTCCGAGTGTTCTAAACTTAAATCTATATCTGGGACATGATAAAAATAAAATTAGGGTTTAAGAAATTAATATAGAATTTATAATATCTAAGATGCTGGACAGCTAACTTATTTAATTAAAATTATTATTATCCTATTTATTCCTTATGATAACCTGTGTGTTTCGTTAAATAGAATTATTTGTAAGATAATTTCCAGCTTAGTTAATTGACAATAAGTAGCGCTTCTTGTTAGCCAAATATTTAGGAAACTTAAAATTATCTTACAAATAATTCTATTTAACGAAACACACGGGTTATCACAAGGAATAAATAGGATAATAATAATTTGAATGAAATAAGTTAGCTTATTTTTATGGGTTCGTTGTTTTTATCAACTTTATGGGGATTGTTTTACTTGAATAAAAAATAAATGATACAAGGTTCTTTACATCAATTGAAATAAAATACAATATTGTTAAATTGATAGTAAAAACTTACACTAACTTTCAGACAGAAAGGGCAAGAAAAGAGTTGCGTCTTTATATTCGGAAGACAACGGCAAGATCCTCTCGAAGAGTTAAATTGGCTAGAGTTGCTAGAAGCTATACACTCGTGAGTTATTTCCCGAACGTTAACACCGCGGAACTTTATCCGGAAATGACTCTACGACGGCTGTAGCTAGCCGCAGTCGAAGGGACTTTGGGCACTACACAGATAATATCAACGTGAATTGATCGCGGTCGTCGATGCTTTGAAGGGTGCCTTGCCTATGTAAGGTGGGTTAGGGCACGAGACGATGTTAATAGTGTAACTGCTTGAAATCAAAAGACAACCATAAGGGGTTAATCTGGAGTTTATATAGTAGGCTATTTCCCTAAAGTGGAAGTGAATTTTGTAAATCTATATGTAGACACACGCGGTAACATTAACCCTGAATCGTCCGATTTATACTCGTTAGAGTTTCATTGACTAAGTCCCTTCTAATAATGCCTTAAATAACCATTTCTTCTCTTGTCCTTCCAGACTTTGATGCTTCTTATTCTTAGATCTCTCATATTGAACAATCCACATGTCATTGCATATGTGTAACATGTACACTGTACACACATCCATAAACATGTTCATTCCTTTTATTGCATATAATATAGTCTGTATATAGTACTAAAAACCTATTCTTGTATATTAACATAATTTTGCTCTTCTTGTGTTCAACTGCAGACAAGATGTAAGGATGTTTCTTTATTATATTATAAGCGTGTTATCTCACGCTGATCATGCTTTGTCTTCTGTCACCATCATTACATTACTTGTGGCCAGTCAAGCACGTTTAATTAAAGTGCACATCTTTATCGACTGAAGTCATTCTAATGTTTGTTATCATTAGTCGGAATCCTATAATTAATCTGGTTAGTTGTTCCTTGTTAATCAGGTTGCCCATATGTAGATGTTACACCAAAATTTATAAAATTTTGAGATGTAATACAAACAAGTGGGGACGAGTATTGCAAATATGAGAGACGAAAGAGAGCGACATACAAAAATATTCTCTGATTGTGTTCTTATCTATATTTTTCTGAAATTTGTTTAAGTTACCCCAGTGTCATAACATTTTTTGAAAATTCCAAAAAAATGTTTTAAACTGTTTTATTTGTTGGGATTTTATTTTTTAATTTTCTCTGAAAATTGTTTCATATTGCTCTGTAACTTGCTTTATTTGACTTCTGTTTAGAAACATTTCAGGCTCTAAAACTTAATTTTCCTATTTTTAATTTGTATAGGTACAGTAGAGGGTCTAGGTTCTTCTGCAACTGCTTCTTAGGTTGGAGCGCTTGTGTAGTACCTATACGGTGGGACTAGCTTGAAGATTTGTTTTAATGCAAATACAACATAACTTCCTAGGGAGGCAATTTTTAATAATTTCTGTCGTAATGTGTTTTGTAGGTCTTGTTTTGAAGGGTGAAAAGCTATATATTACAGATTCTTGAGGTTTTTTAATAATATTAGTATTTCTATTAGCAGCTATTTCTATCTATTAGCCTATAGTTGGGTTTATTCAGTGAATAAGTACTCATGTTCTGATATAAGGGATATTAGAATTCTTTTATTTTCTAGGCAATAGGGATCACATGAGTATTCGCGTATTCTTCCACTTTGAGTACGGGTATAGAGATAATATATGTTAAGCTTTTCCTGATCAAGCAACGTCGATTCTACTGAGATCGACAATTTATTAATAGTTCTCCGAATCGGCATTAAAATGATAGCGGGTTCGATGCATGGTTTCAAACTCTAAGACGGTGTAGATCAATATCTTAGGTGTAATGATCTGGGGATAATTTATTCCATGTTTATTGTCATTTATAGCAGCTAAATCTGTTTCAATGACATCATGTAGTTTGTCAATTAAGATTCCACATGTAATTAGTTTAGAGACTATAAACAATTTTCTGGTATTATTGTTTAAATTGTCCTTAATGAGGTTTGCAGTTGCGGTTTCGACCTTCATTTTTTCTTTTAAAGATTTATAGTTAGTTGGAAAAATAGCCAGTAGCAACTTCAGGATTCTAGTATGATTCTGCATTACTGTGACTAGCGCTTCATTGCTGAGTAAATGTGGTCAAATTCTTGGTTGATGTCTTTAAGATCGCTTTGACTCACTGTTCCAAATAAACTTTTTAATAACGCTCCCACACCATTATTAACCCTTTTCTGCTTCGTCGAATCCCCATAACCTATTGAAATAATTTTTCCATTCGATGGAGTCTTTCATATCTTTCACCTATTATCCTTATCTCGTAGTCTTCCGCGCACTTTGAATCACAGCTTTTATTAAAAGTTTAAGCACATCAGCTATAATATTAGAGCCTTGTTGGCTGTTGGTGGTGTTGGTTCACAGATATGATGAGTTTCCATTTCTCATGATAAAGGTGAGTTCTTCCTTCCTCCTCTAAGAGACTTTTCCCATCAATGTTTGTTATATTGTAATCTCTTAGACTTGATCCAAGCTTCAGGTTCTCTCCCGACAGTGAGCAGAAAAGTCGAATACCCAATACCTTTATGCTTAATTGTATTATGAGCCATTGTCACGTTTTTTAGCGTGTTTTCCTATTCAACCTTATTATCTTCCATGCATGTCCTTATTAGTTTTGATATGTCAGATTCTAAACAGATTTTCAAATATAACGATCAAAAAGTCCTTCCATTATGCTCCCAGATTCGGCATTTTTGAGTGGGACTAAAATAAGATATTTGGTAATCTGGGCCTTAATCGATTGTTTTATTCTCGCCGTAATGTTGAGCCATGATGGATCCGTGTGCTTCCTTAATCACTTGCTTCTTCTCTTCGTTCGTCAGATCTTTCGTGGCACTATAGCAGCTATGAAAGCTTAAATTTGGATAACGGTAACTTAAAAAGCTTATGATTTCCTGTATTTTATTTTTTCCAATGGTGTGATTATTGGGTCAAGGAGTTGCAAACGTACTATTGTTAATTTTCGTTCTATAAAGTCTTTGACCTCAAAATTAAGTAAACATAACCATGATTTTTCTTAGTAGTCTCCAAGAATGGTTATTTTACTATCCTACCATGTGAGATAATCCTGATAGAATCCACCTTGCTGACCCAACAAGTTTTCTTCATCTGATAGGAGATCGTCTGCATCCAATTTCCTGGTAGGCCCTAAGTTCGCAGGTCGTGGGGCACTAGTATTTTCACGATCTGCATGCTCACTTGCTGAATCACTTGTTTCAAATTATTCTTCTGAAGGGCCAGTTATTGGAAATGATCGTGATAAGCAGTCAGCAATCGGGATGAGGGAACTTTGATGTTGTTCAACGAAGTCTTCCTAACAAGCACTGCCTAAGTCGTTTTACCGTCTAAACGATGGCTAAAAGTTCCTTCTCGGAAGTGCTGTAATTTTTTCCCGCTACATTTAATGTTCTTGGAATGTTAGAACAGAGGTATCCTTCCTGAGACTGAACTGCTCCCAGATCTTTGTTGCTAGTGTCGGTTGTTAGTAAAAACACTTTTGAGTTTTAATAGGGGTATCATAGCACTGGAGCTTCACTGATTTTGTCTTTCAAGAGTGCAAAGCTTTTTTGACATTCGAGAATCCAGTTAAATAGTGTGTGCTTTTTTATCAGTTCTGTCAATCGTTTTGCTATCCAAGAAAAATTGCATATAAATTCCCTGAATAGCCTGCTAGCCCTGGGAACGACTGTATTTCTTTGACATTCCTCGGTTCTTTAAAATTTCTTACCGCTTCTAATTAGGCTGGATTCGGCTTTACTCCACCTTTGGTGATAATGTGACCGAGGTATGTCTGCCATTCTGTCAGTCTTTCTGAAGTCTATGACAATTCGCCATTTTTTTTATTCCGGAAGCATCTCCTTTTTTTGGTACTACCTAAATGGGGGAATAGTAAGGTGACTTTGTATGTCTTATCACTTTCTTCTTCAACAGATCTCCCATTTTCTTTGATATCTCTTCCTTGTGACACTCCGGTGGCCTACATGATTTAATATTGACTATTTTTCCTGCTTTAAGGATTATCTTATTCTATACCAGGTCAGCACAGGGAACGGGGTCTCCTTTCAGATAGAAGATATCATTATAAGCGACATAGATTTTTACCTTTACATAGATTTTGGCGTACCTCATTCTCTAAGTATTGTAACCTAGTTTTGTTTTGTAAATTAGTTATTCGACGTCCTATGGTTTTTCCCTCTCGAGTGAGTGTTACCTTTTGAACTTCCTTTAACTGTTGGATGTGTTCATATTTCGGTACTTTTATCATAGTAGGGTTTATGTCATAATTATGGTATGGGACTATTAGTTGATTATTTTTGAATGCATAAATCCAATCCGGTATGTTGGGATCGTTTTCGATAAATACTTCTTGATCGGGTTCCTTTATATTAATTTTGTTAATTTGAATTGTGTTGCCACTAATGAATTCTCCATTATCATGTAGGGGTAGTTTTTTATTGTCTAGAATTAAATATTTTGGTGAAATTGAGTATCTAGAATATTGTCCACTATTGAAACATATGTTTTTACCGAGGTAATTAATATTTGTAGCATAGTGTGAGAAGTTTCTATCTTTCCCCATGATGAAATATTTTTTTATGGTGAATACCTTGACTTCCTTTGGTACATAATTCTCCTTTATGATGTTAATCGCTACACCGCAGTCGATGAGTAGACTAGTCACTCCCTGCGAGTTTTTACCTAAGATAAATAATTATCGGTATTATGTTTCTTACAGGATTCTGTGGAAGCCGAATTTGAAATTTTCACGATGGAAAATACCCCCGTCCTGTACATTTGATTGTTGCCAACCTGCTGTGCTTCGGTACCTGCATTTGGGGGCGCATTGGTTAAGATCCTTTGAACCAGATTTCCATTTCTGCTGCCTCGTTATGAGCTTCGAATAGGTTTTTCGGTTTTTGGGCTTTAACTTGTAGCCTGATTTCTCTATTCAGAATGAGCATATACCTTTTCAGAAATTCCTTTTCCTCTATTTGGACAAAAATCTTTCTTTCCATGCTATTGGTGTGCTCTGACTGAACTGCATATTTGACTTCGTTTACCACTTGTCTAAACCGTCAGTTAAAACTGTGTATGGTTTCTGTAGGAGCTTGTCAGATCTCTAATTTAGATCTAAGCTCAGAAACTGATCCCATAAGATTTAAATTTTTGCTCAAAGCATCAAATAGACTGGTGAGGCTATTTATTTCTAAATATCGCATTGCTCTTTCTGTGTTATGTGTTATTCTTTCCGCCAGAATAAAATCTAGCAGCAAATCTTCGTTTCTTTTTTGGTCGTCATCGTTATTATCAGAAGTGATAATATCTCCCTCCGTGTCTGTTTCAACAATCGCGGGGGCTTCTATTCTTTCTCCTAGTCGGACCTAGTCGGACCTAGTCGGACTCAGCTTTGACATTCCAGTCTCCAATGTCAATTTCGAGAGGATGTTGTTAAGAGTCTCTTCAATATTTTTTTTGTCTCATGGTAGGGGCGTTGTTATCCGAACTATCAGTTTCGAATTGTATGTCGTAATGAGTAGATAGGTTTTCCCTGTAAGCGTTAAACGTCAGCTTGTGTTTTTCTCCTACTTGTGAATGTCGGGGGTGTGTGTCGCGTTCCGTGTTATTAACTTAACATTGTTTTTTTTTTATTTAAACTCCTCATTTGAGGTATCGTGTGACAATAATGCCTCAAGGTAAGTTCGGAGTGGGGTTTTATTTTCATTGGAGGAGATAGAGGACGTGGAGCACCACGCCGTACCTACTGAAGCAAGCCTAACCAGTATTCCACAATTTGCTTCTCCTGATTATCGTAATAATCAGTAGAAAGTTATTTGGAAAATTACATCCTAGAATAAATCTAGAGTAGGAATTAAGAACAGCTGACGAGAATTTAAAATTGGAGCATAACTTATGGTATATATTAAACGAAATTATTTCGAATACTTTGAAGAATTGGAAAATTTACGAAATGAATGTGAAACAGAAATAATAAAGTCAAAGATAAGGGGACAATTTTTACATGATGCGGAAAATAAAGATCTGAATAGAAGTCAAAGTCAGAATTTGTACTCAAATAAAGTGAGTTACAAAAATTTCCAGAATCGAATCTATAATAATCGCGACAATAACGGACAAAAGACAAGGAATATTGGTAGAGGAGAAAGTAGAGGTCGGTACCAAAATAACATAGGCAGCGATTTCGATCGTTCACTGTGGAACGAATTTAATTTTACGACACTTTAGTTAACGTATCTAAGAACGAGAAATAATTATGACAATATTCAGGTTCAAAAATATCCAACGATAGACAGCAAACCAACAGTAGCGTTTCCTGTGGAAGAAAATGCAAAAGCAATCGACCAGAAAGCGCGAGAATTTAGTAGGCAAAACTCCAGAATAGAGAGAGAGAAGACAATTCAGGGAGAATCAGCATAAAGCTGCTTGTTATTTTTCCGGAAAAATAGGGCATTTAAAAAACGAATGCTGGCATTATAAAGATCAGGGAAATACGCAGGGAGGACAATAAGGGCGAAAGTATCCTCAAGGTTGAAAGAATCGCCCGAAAAATTAGACTCAGATTTAGATGCACCAGGAAAAACAAGGTTTCCCATCAATCATAATGAAATTCGAAGCATTTGAAAATATAATTTTAGTAGATGAAAAGGGATAATAATTACCGTTATTTTACGAAGAATTAGAATTAAAATGCATTATGAAAGTAACCATTGGTGACATCCGTAAATGTCTGAGATTCGACTTACGATCGAGACGTATCCCAATGCAAATCCGGAACCAATTAAAATAAATGATAAGGTAGAGAGCGATAGAACGAAACAGACTCGCGATGTAGGAAATTAAATGAAGGAAATCATTACCTCAGGTCCCCAATGAAACCCAAACCCGTAAGCAATGCTCCCCTCCCCGATGAACCACTTACCGAGCAATAGAAACTCATATCATAAGAAGATTCCACAGCTCATGGAACTTAGATTAAATAATAGATACAAAACGTTAGAAATGTTAGATTCGGAAGTTGTGAAATATGATATGACACACCAAACAGGTGCGTCCGAATGAATCATTCCCATTATATATGGAACACAAAGACTGGAAGGAAATACGCAGTGGTTATCAAAATAAAATTAGATGTTCTAAATAAATAATAGATAGCATACAAGAAATAATGAAAATAAATTGGACAAATATTAAAAACAACGCAATTATAAATAATAATTTGTCAGGACCATTGGTAGTAAAAATAAAACTTAAACTATTCGCGTCAGAAATTTGTGAGGGTATTACAGACTTAACTAAAGAACGAAAAGATAGGATCAACAATTTGTTAAAAAATAAAGTTCCGAAAATGGGAAAAAATTTGACTATAACTAATTTGACAGAACATAAAATAGACGTGCAAAGACACGACCCGATAAAACACAGATATTACCATGTTTCACCAAAAACTAATGAGATAATTTGTGAAGAAACCCGAGGAAAAATGTTTCGTCTTCCAATGGTCTTGGCTTCCTCTTATATTGGTCTTGAGACCACTTGAGACGTTGATGTCTTGCTCAGTCTCATAACTGAGT
>JAUESI010020172.1:0-12874 GCA_032275145.1 Synergus laeviventris | reverse complement strand
AATTAAACTTGTCAGAAAGAAAAATAATAATGAAAAATTTTCAATATTCTCAGCACACTGGATGAAGGCAGTGTAAGACTGTAAGGCAAAGATGAACTGAGTCTGAGATGAACTGATCTGATACAGGATTCAATAATTTCAATGATTTCAATAGAGCGATCTGTGCCAAATTCATCGAATATGTCGATGGCCAAATTGAAGAACCGCCATGTTGAGGGTGTTTTGGTTCGGAGCCATTCTGGTCACGTGACCACAAGAGAGATAGGGCAATATGATAGAATAGGACAGAAGAAGTTATGTTGACTCTCAAAATTCTCGTAAATTCTTAGAGAATTTAAGTCTCGGTTATATACTTATTCTCGTTACCGTTCCGAACCCGAAGTAATATCAGGTAATATAACCGATTTAGAACTCTAGTCTAGTTGTATTTACGAGCTGTGCTCCTCACCAGATCCTCACTTCCTCAGCTCCTCTCAACTCAATTAATCACTGAAAGCCGCGGTCGGAGGGTGAAATTTGTTAAAAAATATCAAGCTTGATAACAGCAAAATAAGAAGAAAGAGGAAGAACGCGTGTTAAATGAAATGGAACCTCCAATGAATGCTTATTCGATAAAAAAGAACGACACATACGAAGATGAGGAGGAAAGAAAACATTTTCAACGAATCGTTTCTGCCTTCAAATATTACAAGTAAGAGATAGAAGTAAAAGCACGTTTTTCCTCAGTTCTACTGGTTGATCTGCTTTTTCAATTTGTCCCCTGCGTTTTTTTAACCTTATCGGTGTCACTGATGTCGTTATCGGATTGAGTTCGATGGCTTGCTGACTCCCTATCAGTTTTATGTGCAGTGCTCTCCAAAATAGGTTATGTTCTTTATGTTTTATACGAGTTCATGAGCGAAAGTCGAAATTCCTCATCTTTTACAATTGTTAGTTACTTTTTCTACTGTTGTTTTCTTCTCTGTTTCACTTAACGTTGACAACACTTACTTAAAAATCCAATCGTAAATTAACGATGACATGTCTTTTATAATTTAGTGTTCCATTCGTTTTGCTAAAAAGATTCAGAGGATTCTACACACTTTCAAATCAAAGGATTCAACATAGTTTAGGGGCTTTCAGAAGTATGGAAAACCAATAAGAATTTCTTATTTTTTTATTATAAAAACTCCATTATTCCTTGATTTTACTCAAAATTCCAAGAAATATCGTTATATCCCTTAATACTACTTAAAATCTTATTAAATCTGATGAAACTCCATTAAATTTCATAAAATTACATACTATTCCTTACAATTACTTAAAATTCTTGACAATATCGTTAAATCATTTAAAATTACTCAGAATCTCATGATATCACATTAAGGGCGTGAAGAAAAACAAACTTTCATTTAGAATGACTCAAATCTCACCTCATGGAAAAATTTCAAAGATGCGTTGTGTGATGGGTCCTTTCATCAGCGAGATGGGATTCTTGATGGCAGAAATTTGGCTTAGGGCTGGTTTCACCAACTGATTAAACATATGATTAGTTAATCGTGATTATTTTTAAATTGAGGCTTTAATCATGATTATATTGCAATGTGTTCCACCATGGACATTTTGGTTCTGATTAGCTATAACCATATACCCTCTTCGTGGTAAATCTAACATTTTCTTATAACCGCGACTCTAATTGTTTGTAATGTAAATCTCAGTTAACTTTCGGCGCTATGATGTTTAGGCGACAAATTTGTTGATAGATGGTAGATTTAAATTTTCAAGATGAAGAAACTGTTTGAGGCTCTAATTATACAGAATGATATTCTAAATGCAATAATAAAGATTTCAATATCTAATTATAATGATATTTTGAAGTATTATTTCGTTTATTATGTCCTATATTGTTTTTTTCAGGAATTCCTTTGAAATTTTAGCTAAAGTTTGATCACTTGTAGTTCTCATAATTTCTACAAAAAATACAGTTAGGCAAATTTTACGGCAGAAGTTGAGAGCTTCATCCTTAATACTATTTAAAAAACAAATCTAATACATTCTCTGATGATAATTTAATAATAATTAAATTTTAATATTACTTTGTGTTAGACTGGTAATTAATAATCACGGTAAGAGCCACGAATGATTATTAATTCATCAATCAGTCGAAAAAATAATATAATATTAAATACATGATTATTAATTCATTAACCTGTATAACCTAAAGTAATATAATATTAAAGTTTAATTTTTTTTTGTAACATTATTAAGGATGAAGCTCTCAACTTTTGCTGTGAATTTTGCGTAACAGTATTTTTTATAGACATTACTAGAACTCTTAAGTGATTAAACTTCAACTAAAATTTCAAAATAATTCTTTAAAAATAAACAATATAGGACATATCACTTGATTACATATTTTAGAAAATTAATAATTTCTCAAATTTCAACTATCAAACGATGAAATTAGAATATCAAACACTATCAAATTAGACTAGCAAATACCTACAAACAATTCTACATAACACAAATTCGTTTTATTATACCTGAGGTGACATATTCATGAGCATATTACAAATAGCCATATATTTCTATATATTTGTTTATTTAAAAATAAATATTTTAAAAAATTACTTCAGTAGAAAATTTGATCTCATCATTCATATTTTTAAATACAATTTATTGATATTAGATCAGATTCATATTTCCTTGTTGTATAATATTGCAGTCTAGAGAACTTCCCAGTGAAAAACGAGAGAGAACCACTAGATTTGTGGCTAGCTGCATTGTGCTGCCATTTCGGTACTTGAATTTGAAATTCCAATAAATCCAAGTATCGAAATGTCAATACCTTGCAGATAGTTGTAGGGGTTTGTTTAAGGCCTGAGCACAATCGTGAACTGAACCTACAACCTGGACCCGAATTGCTCTATCTCTCTTGCGGTCACGTGACAAGAGAGATGGAGCAATATGATAGAAAAGGACAAAACCATCATCGGGTCCAGGTTACGTGTTCAGTTCACGGTTGTGCTCAGGCCTTTAGACACGTGGAACCAAGAGATGAGTCAAATTAGGCGCGAAATTAAGAGAAATCGATTATGAGAGTATTTGGAAGAAAGGAACGAGAAATAATTTGTTGCAAGGAACTGAAGTTGCCCTCGCTTTGTGTTGAAAATCTTTTAAAGTCTCTGAGGATATATTGTTTTGGAATAAAAATATTTTTCCCTTTTATTGACAAGTAATCAGTGCTGGAAATATGCGGTAGGCTTAGGCTAAAATCGAAGGCCCGAAAACAGGGTCAGGTATTTACTATCCGTCATTAAGCGCTTTCGTTTATAAGTACAAACTTAATTCGAGAAAACATTCAATTATAAAACTGCAGATGTTGGAGAAAGATGCGCTGGATTAGTGCTATGGAAATTCGTAAAATATTCGAGGTTTAACCAATAAAGTAATATCTTAAAATATTTGAATAAAGCACGTTTTCAATTTGCGTAGTAACAAAAGTGCTTCCTAAATTTTAGATCTAAATTGTTTTATGTTCAACGCCTAACTTGCAAGTTATATTAGACATGTCTACAAATATCAACCAATATAAAAATTTCTAGAAAATCTTAGATCAAATATATTCAGAGTCCTTTCAACTATTATTTATGTCTTATCTTGGTCTTTACATATCTCTTCCCTAACTCAGAGCTTTTCGCATAATTTTGTAACGTTCATTTATTAGTTGGCGATTTGCTCGAAATACAGCGCGTTCTTCATGGAAAATTCCTGGTTTCGGCTCGCAGGAGTAGGAATGCCTACGAGCCGAAAGCTGAAAGTTTCTCGCGCTTCAAATTTCTAAGCACTCAATAAAAAAAGGGAAAAGTTATTTTTCAAAGATTTTCAGTGATTTTATTGCTAACATGTGTTCTCCAGGCCCGGAGATCTGTTGAGTCCATCTTGAACTTAAGCCCTCACAGAATGTGTATTGTTTCCTTGAATCGAATAGATCGAAGGACAGGACACATGAAACTATAAAAAAAGTGTACACTTCCCAGCTTTTAACGAGTGGTCTAGTATTCGTCGTATTTTATGGAAAGCGTGTTTATATTCCTTTTCATGAAGTTCGAATCTCAGATGAATTTTCAAGAACAATATTTTTAAAATAATAAGAAACGTCAGGAGTTAGATGTGTAATTGGGATTTGAATTAACGCGCTGAGCGCCGGAGTATAATACGCGGTTTGTAGTGCCGTTTGGCAGGGGGGTGTTTCGCAACATGAGACAAGTCGCTGACTGACTGTTTTTCGAAAAAAAAAACTAATTAGTTTAGCAAAAATGTAATGACAATATTTTGATGTTGAAGAGAAAAAGAGTTTTGTGCTCAATCAATGAGCACTTTGCTTCCTCATAGATGAAGCATTAAGTAATTAATATTTTATATTTTTTATTTAGAAATAAATATTTATTGCAAATAATAATTTTCCACATTGTAAATATATGTATTAAACAATCTTTCCCCTCCCCCTTCTTCGAACCACACCTCTTAGCTTAAACCGAGATGAAAACCAGAATTTTCAAAATTACAAAGAACCATAACTTTACTTCTTACTTTTCAAGCAAATGCATTAATCAATATAATAATAACTTTCTTATTTTTTAATGAAATGCATTAATATATTAAAGGTCTATTAAGTTGTCACCTCAGTATTGTCATAAAGCTGTTTGCGCTGGCTTAACGTTAAGTTGGCACCACCTTACTATATATAAATAGCTGTGAAGTTGTATCAACTTTTGTGGTCGTTCTATTATGATTTGCTTCCTCATAGAGGAAACCATTAAGTTTAAATAATAATGGTTAAACAAAATTGTTTCTTTTATTTAAGTTTTATTTTATCAATTTTATTAAACTAATCTGTTTTTATTGTTTTCTGATTCAACCTCAAAAAATGGGAAAAAAAATGTTTTGAAATTATTTCACTAGAAAATTTGATTTGATCATTCATATTTTAAAATAAAATTTATTCATATTAGTCTACTTGATTTTTTACGACACAATAAAAATTATTATTAATTATTAATCTTTTATAGTTCAATCGATTTGTCTCCACAAAAGGAATCTATCTTCTCCTTACATAAGCTTAGAATGTTGATTATTGCTTTCTCACAGAGGAAGCTTTGTCTTGTTTACAAAATTCACATTCCAAAAAATGTTTTTTTTTCAACGGGAATATATCTAAAATTGTCCGGATGTATGTATAAGTTTACATACTTATACATACTTTAGTTACCTCCAAATAATTTGAAGCAGCCAATCATTTTCAATGGTAGGCTAATCACTGTATCCATTATCCTATATCCATCAAACAATACACTCACTATGAAACTTATAATTTATAGAGTAGTTTTTATGATAGGTTTCTTTTTGAGACTATAGTAAAATTACTGACGATTTATTTTAATTATTTTAAGATTAAATGCTTAACAGTTATCATATAAGCATAAATTATTGATAAATTATTGAAATTCTCGTATGTATATTTAAATTAAAGATGTAAAGTATTTATAATAAAAAATATTTCTCAGGCGCTTTTTAAATCTGGATTTTTTAAAAATATATTCGCAGACCACATTCGTTGCAACGAGTGAAAAAGACGGAAACCTACCTCCTTTCTCTGCCACCACATCATCTGAAACTACTTTCGAAGTATCGTGAGCACCTACAAGATGTGAAACGCTGCATAGAAAACAATGATGACATCATAAAGCTCATAATAAAAGATGTGGCCCACATCTTCGAAAATGTCAGTCCAGCTAGCACGGAAAACGAGAGTGTAAGAAAAGTTAATCTGGTGTGTAGCATGTTGTCAATTTCCTTCTCTAAATTCACCTTCTGCACCGACTCAATCATTTTTTGATTCACTAAAAAAACACCAAATTGAAAGTTCTATGTAAATATTTTCTGCTCTATGCAAGTTAAACGTTTGTAGAGTTATAAAATTTCCACAATTAATTACAAGGTTCTAAACAAATTTTTTAATTGAATGAACTTTTCAAGTGACCTTGTGTAAGTTATGGGTCTGGTGAAGTACAATACAAAATCTTTTAACGAAAGTAATTAATCGTGCGGTTTTGTGATAATCATCATGTGGTGCAAAGTAAAAAAATATATCGTTTTTGGATGACTTTGTGCTAAACATGCTTAACATGGTTCAAAATATTTATCTGCTTTCTGCGTTTGTTATTCAAAATTTTCAGAATTACTTTAGCACCGTCTTATTTAAAAACTCACCATGTTTTAAAAATATTGATTCTGAGTTTTAATTGAAATATAATATAAATAATTCAATAATTTTTTTTTAGCAAAAAATGTTTTTATGGTAAAGTAGCACATGCCCTAAAGTCTCTTGAAAATCTCTTGAAAATTTTGTAAATCGTTGAAAATGCCTTAAAACCTTATTAATAACAAAAGAAATCTTTTGAAGTCGTTTTAAATAAATTCGTCTTAATATAAAATTGTCTTGAATTATTTTCAATTCACCTCTAATTATTTTTTATTTTATTAAATTCCCCTTATATTTGATGGAATTCTTTTCAATTCATATGAATCCCTTTAACCACACTAGGTAGGTGTACTAGGGTCAATTTGACCCCTAGAAATTACTGTTTTTTTTTTAAATTAATAACATAGTCGCTAGTTTTTTTAGCTTTTCTATGATAAATAATTTTGATATTTGATCTCAGGACGAAACATAATTTTCCGTGGCTGTCTTAATTATGGAAATTTAGTAACCCTAAGGCGGTCTAAATCTTTACTAATATTATCGTATCATTTACTAATCCTAAATTTATTTTCAAAATGGCAATAATTTTGATAAATGGAATATTATTCCTTTTTCAAAGATTTTCAATATGTAATTACAGACGTTAAATCCAAGACCTGTAATGGCCGATCAGGAAAAAGTGCAAGCAACAATTAAGCAATTGGTACGAGACTGGAGTACAGAGGGCACCGACGAGCGAAATGCTTGCTATCAGCCAATCATAGACGAAATTATTAATCAGTTTCCTTTAGATTACTGGTATGGCCTCATTATATACATATATTTTTTTAAAATTTATTTATCCTCTATTTTTCCCTTTTTTCAAGAAATTTCACCCTTCTTTCCTTAAAGACAAACAACTATATTAGTATAACCTAAGAAGTATATATATTTGAAGATGTTTCTGTTGATTACAGTAATTAAATTTAACGATTCAGGGTAGCCACTCTCTAAAATAACTAGGAACAGATCCTGAAAGATTTCAAGGGTAATCAAAGGTCATTAGCGTTACTTAAGGGTAGTTTTTTGAAAAATCCTGAAAAGCGTCATCTTTAATATTCAATATTATTAAAGGAGATGCATCTCTTAATTTTGTTTAGTTCATAACCTGATTTTCGTAATGAAAATTTTCATAGAAAATATAGTTTTTGTATTTATAAAATAAAGATTGCAACTCTTTTGCTCATAACTATAAACAATCCAATATCTCGTATTTCATATAAGGAATATTTTCTATTTTGTTGCATTAAAAAATATTAATAGGGGGTTTCCACCCCTCACAAGTGCTGTTTGGGGCATAAAAAAACACCTGTCTTATTTTTTTCATTTACTACAGCATATCAAAAAATTATCGAAATTGGTGATATCGGGTTGAGGGGATTTTTTTTTCTTGTCAGTGAATTCACTGACAATGAGTTCCACTGATTGTGAATTTAATCTTGAATGTAATTAAGACTAAATTATTTCATATGATTCCCTTGTGATCTCCAGCGATCTCCAAGTTTAATTAATGTTGAAAGATTCGCGTCATATATTAAAGATCGTAGGAACTGATTTCACCGAGTTCCTATTGATTTCTAAGATTTAAATAAAATTAAATCAGCATTAGTGCCCTTGATTTTCGAGTGAATGACCCTTCGTATTTGAGAAATTTTTACGCATTTTATAGGATTTTAAAAGATTGCATAGAATTGTATGTGATTTTAAAGTTCCTCGTTGAATTTTAAAAGACTTTGTGTAATTTAAATGCTCTAAAGTAATTTTGAGAAATTGTAAAAGAATTAGAAGAACTTTAAGGGATTTCGTGGAATATTAAGAAATTTAAAAAGATTTTATATATTATTACGAGATATTTTTGAGAAATATCAATAACATTTTAATTTTGACAAGAAATTACAATTTACTAGAGAGAAATAACCTTTAAAATTCCAGGAAATTGCTAAAAGATTTTTTTGTATCCTTCAAAGTTCCACAAAAAGTGAAAAAAAAATTTTTGAAAATGCTTAACATTTTTATAAATCTCTTGAAATATTTTTAAATTGTATAAAATTTTCTAATATTCATTCAAAAAATTTGTTATACCTAAAATTTCCAGAAATGTCTTACAATGTATATAAATCTTTTGGTATTCCTTATGTTTGAACTCTGATTTTCTTGAGTTAATAGTTAATAATTTTTTTTTCTGGATAATCACTTTTGACACTTTTTTTTAGAATCATAAAAACCATTTTTTTTAAATTGGAAAATGAACAAAATTTTCTCTATCAGGAAGCAAAATTTTTTTTTTATAAATCGCTTTCTATTTCGGTTGTATAATGTCGCTTCAGGTTCTATGATTAGCTTTTCATCCGGTAAACCGGAAAATTTCTTGCTACAAGTTCCAAAAATCATACACTTCTTGTTTATTGCTTTCCTATGCATCGTAGAGGAAAAATGCATTTCATAAGAAAGAAAGTAGATCAAATCCTGAGAAAAACCAAAAAAATGTTCTTGAACTAATAATTGAAAAGCATAGCCTTTCCAAAAATATACAATTTTTTTCGATTTCTTGGCCAAAATTACAACTTCTTTTTTGCCTCCGTGTAGCTCGGATACAGATTATCACGCGTCAAAATAATGGTCCAGAGATTAATTATACTAGACGTTATTATCTGTAATTAAAAAAAATATCCTAACAATAACTATAGTAGGTTACGAGTTATAATCTCTCAAAGTTGACCCTTTTCGCCTTTGAAAGAGGACGAATGAAAGTAGATGAAATTAGACGGAATTAAAAAAATAAAAATATAAAAATTAAAAAAACTAAAATTCAAATTTTAAGCCAAAATAAGCTCAAATGAACTATGATGAAAATATGTTCCTTAAATTAAATTAGTTTTCTTCTTCATTTAAAAGTAAACTAATTATGATACAAGTATATATCATCGATAAAGGTTGGTAAGCGAGTGCAAGCACGTAGTACACAGCGCGACGTGTGGTGAGAATGTGCACGCTAAGCGGACCGATTTTTTAAAATTATAGATAATAAAGTCTAGTATAATTAATCTTTGTACAATTTTGTTGTGTGTCACCCTGGATTTGAACTACACGGAAACAAAACAAAAGTTGTAAATTTTTTTTTGTTTTTCTCCGAATTGTGTCTACTTTCTTTCTTATGTAATGCATTTTTCTTCTTCAATGTACAGGGAAGCAAATAACCACAGGTATAAGATTTTTTGAACTTTTTTCAACAAGTTTCCAGGGTTATCGGGCAAAAAATTTGTCTCAGAACCTGAAGTGATATAATGTACTCGGAAATAAAGCAATTAATAAATTTTTTATTTTATTTTACCATATTATCCCCTTTTTTCGGCCAGTTGACTGAACTATATACCCATAATTTTACTTGGAAAAATTAATATCTTTACATTTTACATAGCGAAAAAATAAAGATTTAAAATTTCGAGGATAGAAATTGGATCCAACAGTATTAAAACTTTAGAATTGAAAATTCCAGTACGTTGAATTTTACTCCCTGCTTTCATTGTAATAAATAATAATATGGAATTATATTTTAATTTTAAAAGCAACATAGCAGACATTACCAAACTTTACCATTTTTATCCTTTCCCTGTTTTCTTTTTGATTGTATCTGTATGATAAAAAATATCTAGACAATATTGTGACTTACATATACAGAAAAATAAGAAATGATAGGTAAATTTCCAGTACACCTTCGGAAGTACAAGTTCTAGTGCCTGGAGCTGGTCTTGGAAGGCTCGCGTATGAAATAGCCAAACGAGGATACACTTGTCAAGGAAATGAATTTTCGCTATTCATGCTCTTCGCTTCACACTTCGTACTCAACAAGTAAGTTTAAATTTATTTCATATTTTTTATTAATACCTACATAGCCACATAAAAAAGAACAGGGTATCGACTTCACCGGAAAAGACTGGGTATTGATTTAAAAACTCGAGAGCTTACTTTTGATTGCAGTAATAGTCAAGTTACCATTCTTTTAATAATATCTATACTATATTAATTTTGGAAGTTACAGACGTCTAGTTTTTTTTTACATTTATTGGAATAAAAATATTTTTTTTTTAATTTCCAGTTGCCAAAACCCAAGATTTTTATTTAATTATTAACAGAAATTTAACCGACGTTCCCGAGATTTTATAGGATTTCAAAGAATTTCAAAAAATTTCAAAAAGATTTTAATGGATGGCAAAGGATTTTATGAGACTTTAAGGAATTTCACGGGATAAAAAGACGAAATTATTTTGAAAAACCCCAAGGGATGCTAAGAGATTTTGATTGATTAGAGGCCTAAATTTGACGATTTATTTTGGCAGTATGAAAAAATGAATAGAATTTCTTTTCAGAGGGTTTATTTACACATACAAAAAGGCGGCGATAAAGCACATCTTGAAAATCGTCTTTTTTAAAACACCTTCATAGGAGAACGGATTTCTCGTAAAGTATAAGACCTAAAAGAAAAAATCAAAAAACTGTATAATCTCTAAACTATTGACTGTAGGGCTACGTAGGGGTTTTTTTTTAAATAAAATGTTGTAGTGTCTCTTTTAAGAAATAAATTGAATTTTGGTCAGAAAATAAGCACTAAATTGTTTATTAAAAAAATATTACATTAAATCATAAAATGGCTACGTGCTCAATAAAGAATAGTAATTGTGAAACTACTATCAAAATTTCAAATCGATCCATGCAACAGTGTTCAAGTAATACGTCCTCCCAGTTTGCAAAAAAAAAGACAATTTTGAAGATGGGGTCTTACGCCGCGATTTTGTATCAAAATGATAATAAATTTTTGTTTTCATTCAATATGTGCAATAAACTACCATATATGAAGAAATTCCTATTCCCTTTTTCATACTCACACAATAATTGGTTAATGTCAAGTCTTTTTTCTAACGCTGGAGTGATGTTACCCCTTAAGCTTCTTTGAACTCTTTTCAAACTCGTGTGAAGTTCCTTTAAATCTGACGATGTAAAGGTAAAAAATTTTTTATTTTCCGATGGTGTCCTTGAGGTTTCCACTATACGGCTTTGTGCGTTATCAAACGTGAAATTCTCTCTTACAGACTTACAGTTGTAAGTTACAGAATTGCGGTTATAAAACCCGTATGTTTCATAACTACCGGAGTTTTGCTAAAATCATAAGATTCCGAGTGTGAAATTTAAATTTATCTGCCATCTTCCGCGCCCTGCTATCAACTGCTATACATAGAAAATGTATTTTCATTTTTTTTTCATTATATAAACAAAATTTGGCAATTTTTGTTTTGTTTTTCATTCTAAAGAATGAAAGTCGTGAATTAAAACAAATCTTTGCGCTTTGCAGTAAATATAAATATGTTACATTTAGTTGATCTCGGGGAAATTGAAACACTTGACCTGGAAAAATCAGGAATTTAAAATCCTTCGCCAAATCGCAACCCTGAAAAAGATTTGTCTACCAGATGAGGCAAACATTTATATATGTTTTAGTAGTCGCTGAATCCAAATTCGGGGTCTGTTTGACTCGACCAGGCCGGATTACATTCCTGGCCTCAAAACTGTGGTTTAAAAGACCTTCAACTGACCTCGGCCTGAAAAAATTTACTTTCAACTTTCCCTATGATGTCATCGTTTATCCTCGAAGAACATATAAAGGGGGTTTTTCTTACGTTGGGCAACATTTTGAGCATCTTCTCTTTGCAATGTCCAACAGTAATCTGCCAACATATTCACATTTCATCTTCCCTGATACCTACGTGTTCCATTTCCTTTATATCCTTCGCTGGCTTCATCAAACCTGAGAAGAGGACGAATCTGAACCAGCGTTCCCAACGCTCGCAATTTCTAAGGAAGTCAGAAAACGGGTAGCCTCTTGTTGGGGTCCAAGCTTGTATTATGAAATGCTGTAGAGGTGCTATTTCAAGTTCATTCGTAATTCGCAGTTGTCCTAAATAAACTAGGTAGTTGTTAGACCAAGTTGCGGGTTTAACCTTTCACCTCCATAAAAAGAGTGTATTATGTTTAATCCTTTATTAGTATCTGGAGATTTATCAAATCTTCCTAAATTTTGTTTTTTTTTTTTGCAAGAATACAAATTTTAGAATGGTTTTTATTATTAAGGGGTCGAGTTGGATACGAAAGAAACATGAGACATCTCTCCATCACCGCGTTTCATATGATATTTTTTTATGTGTACGTCTCTGCACCCTGGTGGTTAATTCTGACGTGTAATTGAAGTTTTTTGTTTAATTTCTTAATTTAGAAAGTAATTTTTCTCGCACTGTGACATTTTAAGTGAAATGAGCGCAATTTACAAATACTTATAATTCATTAAATTCTTAAAATCATGGCATTATCTTGCGACAACGTAACCTGGAATCAGGTTAATGATATTAACACACAATTATTACATGTAACAACTTTAATTTTAATTCAAGAATAATTACATTAAAGTTTTTAATTATTTTCACATCTACAATGCAAACTTCGGATCGATTTGTAGGTTATTTCAATATATATATATATATATATATGTATAGGCTGTACGTTGTCACCTCCGTGTAGTACGCCCTACGTTGTCGCCTCCAC
>JAUESI010020171.1:0-12907 GCA_032275145.1 Synergus laeviventris | reverse complement strand
AACACACACGACTTATAACATATCATTTTCATTACTCAGAAATGTAGATTATATTTTGCTCTATATACATATATATATATATCTAATAGTTGAAATAATCCAACACCCATTCTAAAGTGCCGAACCATAAATATGCTTAAAGACCCTGTATTTGTCCCCCTTTGTTAATTTTATAATGAAGATCCCCAATTTAATGATTCTAAACCCCAGAATTATGTTTTATCCCTATAGATCATATATTTATATTATTTTGGCCTTGATTATGTAGATCCCTAATGTTTTAAAGATAATTTTATTATTTGTATTATTATATATGTCATTTTAAAAGTCCCGTACTATGTTTTAAAGATCCCTCCCCTATTTATAAATTATTTTGGCTCGTTAGTTTTAATTTTGTTAAATATCGTTATTTTTTTGTTTATTTATTGTTATTTTAGTGATATTTATCTTCTTGTTGTTAATATTTTATTGAATGCTTTTGTCACCTTTTATTTTGTTATTTTTGTTAAATTTGGTCCTTTTGTTAGTTTTGTTTGTTATTTTGTTTATCATCTTTTTAATAAATCACTATTACTTTTATTAATTTAAACGGGTTGAGCTTCATTAATTAACGTCTCACCCCTCTCTATCGTTATCTAGCCGGGATTTTAGTATTGTCCCTTTTTTTGGTCTATTAGTTTAATCGATTTTAATTATTTGATCCCTTTGTTGAAAACGACCAAGAACCTGAATTGTTGTTAAAATCTGTCCCAAGAAAGGACGAACAATCAGTGAGGTTTCTTTTGTGTGTGATCTCAATTTGTTTTGGTTGTTCGTTTTAGAAGATAAGAACCTATAGTTATTGGGTTTATTTTCCGGTATTTTTACTTTTTATTTAGTTTTGAATAACTTGGTCGTAGTCAACAAATTTTTTATAATTGTCTCAAGAAAGGACTGGCGCCTAAAAATGTAGTTAGATTTTATTTTTATTATTAGTCCATCTTGTGCGTGACTTAGAGAGACCGAAATTATGAATAGTGAAAAAGTATACGTCACAATGTTTACTTCTCGGATTTTTAGTAATTTGCATATCAAACTCAATGGTGTTGGGTTGAGTTGGCTGGAACAAATACTAGGTCAACAATTCATTAACAGTACAAGAGAGTTCCTCTTTAAAGACGAGCCAATTAAGCTCGGCAGAAACGCTCAACTGATTTGTCTGAATATCGAGCTAGTTCTGGTTTAAAAGGGAATTCTTAAATCAAAATCATTGTCGAAACTAAAGTAAAACAACGTAATGAAAAAGAAACTTTGAGGGTTCTCATTTTAAGCTGTAGCAACAATTGATATTTTAGGAATACCTCCAACAACAACAGACACAGAACGGAATTTTAGCACCAATGGCAAAGTACATTCGATTAAAAGGATTGGGTTAACTGCTGAACGAGCAGATAAATTGACATTTAGTGCCCACAATTTGAAATTGCTGGAGAAAAGCAAGCCGTGAAAGCAAATAAATATGAGTAAATTTCACGCTTGAACCTTATAGACAGAACCAGTTAAAGTCGATGTTTTCGAATTACTCGACACTGGAAATCATTACAATGATTTTAGCGACTGCTATAAAATCTAATAAGATACTCAAAAGTTGATTGCTGATTAAAATTTTATTATAATCCACGTATAAAAGTCGTGTTTGAACAAAGCGGGCAAGGAATTTGGATGAGGAATCAGAGATGGATACGGAATTTGATTAGGAAAACTCGATGAAATCTTATTTTCTTGCAAGGAAAATGTATTTATTTCTCACAAAGGCGGTGCAAAGATACATTTTTCATAAATATTCAGAAGAGTTTACAAGTGACGCGAGAAAGAGTTCAAGAGAAGGCTATTCAAAGTGAGAATATTATAAGTCTTCAATTATAAGCCCTTTTAAACGGTCAGCTTTTAGAGGGATTGAAACAAAAAACTTTTTAAAAATGTACACTTCCTTGGTAGAAGAAGGCAACACACCCATGGATACGTGTTTCAGCGTACTTTATTAGCAGTTCACAAATGAAAACCAAAGTCGAAAGAGAACATCCGAAAGTGATGAAGAAAACCAATGGAAGAAGAACATCGACTGGTTTTGCTTCTTCTTCTCCATCCCATTGATTTTCCTTTCTTGGATAAGGCGACAACATCTTCTCCCAGTAATAAATCAGACCAGAGTGTATCAACCTTTGTATATTTACATTGACTCCATTTAAGAACGGCGATTTAGGTTCGAAGTAAATCCCCTTCGGCCAAGAGAACAAGACTTCATGCATGATCCTCATCGCAGTCTTATTTTCTTTGTCCTCTTGTTCTCTGATTGCAATCAACGCCGCCGATTCTCTGAGAATGCAAGCGACGTTCTTCCCTTGCTCGATCATCTTAATGCATTCATCATTTTTCGAAACAATTCTAGATTTATCAGCTAATGCAAGCAAAATACTATGGTTCTGTTCCTTCATTGTAAGCAACATGTTCGCTACCATTGTTGGAATGAGATTTGACCTTTTTAATTCCTCCAATGTGTCAATAGGCATATCAATCTCCTTCATAAGATTCGTGTTCGTTATCAATGCGAAGATGTTGGAAGAGAATATGAAGAAGCCCATGAGAATCGAGGAAAATACAATCCTTTCAGATAATTTCGAAGGTTCACGAGGCACTGAAAATCCCAAAATTTCTCGCAGGATTTCAAACCAGGGCCAAAGATCTTTATCGAATTTCAAGCAGATTGTGATGAACCAGATTATTAGTACCACTAAAACTAAGAAAATCCATTTTATCGTGAGCGATTCACCATCAATTTTGTAAGTTAGACTTGGTGTCAAAACACAGATTGTCATTCGTCCAGTAATTTTACTCGTCACAAGTTGCTGCTCGCAATTAGGGAACGACCCGCCCTGGTTTACAAGTAACCGAATTGTGTTATTTGCAAGTAGATAGGCGAGATTTGTTCGCTCGTTTTCGTTATGGCAATTCATTTTACCAAATGTCATAATTTTAGTAGGAATTTCTGATAATCTAAAGTTCATCTTTTGCGATAAGGATTTCACGATCAGAGCATCGGATCCATAAACATCAACCATATGTCCTGATGAGTTGCGCTTTACATAGACATTCGGAGGATAGTCGAAAGATCCTACCTTCATCTCGAATCCATTTAAATCCAGGAGTTTACTCGGAAAGAGTTTGATTGCCTTTGTGAACTTTTGCGTTGTGTAGATTCCAGTGAAGGGATTGAAATGATGCAGCGTCGTGACTAATCGATGATTCCGAAGCAAACCATTTTCGAGTTTTTCGGCAACCTCTAGAATCGAGAAGTCGAGGAAATAGTTGGACCACATGTAGTGGAGTAGCTCTTCATAATTAAGAATAGGTTCTCCTATATCGGGTATGGCAATCATCAAACACATGGGTCGAACTTTCTTTGCAAATAACTGATTAAGAAATTGGAGTGTGTCAGCATTTTCTGAGTTTTGTAAATTGTTTTTTGTCAATTGAATCGGAATGAAGAGCGTTTCCAAACTCCGATGTAATAATTGTTGGATTAGAATCTCTCGAGTCTTAGAACTTGTAGGACGTAAACTGACCAGCTGACTCGGAATTTCTTGCAGAAATTTTGCTATAATGTTTGATATTCGATGGTCCTGGATTTGCAAATCTTCACTAACTATCAACACAGTTTCAGAAACTCGCATCTTTCTTTTGATCTGGATGGTGAGAGAGTTTAGCCATTCTTTATCGTTAGATACTCCGAAAACATTGATAAGAAATAAAAAAAGAGCAATGACGTTGCAAAATTTTAGGAATTGTGTCATTTTATATTGTATCTAAAGAAACTTCCTTTCTCAAATTCACAATTAGTGGTTTTTTAGAAAAAGTAAATCGACTTCACTTTCAGTTAAAAGTACCTTACCCAACGTTTCCCAAGTGAGTGTGCGAACTTCCACTGCAGTAGTCATTTTTCAAAGTACATATATGCATTGAAATTACTCTAATGCATGCTTTTTAGTAGTAAAATGGAAGCAATTTGTATAACCATCGATTCTTGAAACATTGTCAGAACATAAAACGCAACCTACTTTTTTGTTTACATTATTCAGTAATTCTCATCTTTTTAAAAATAGAAATATTGTTTCATTGAGCTTTTAAGAAAGAACATTTTAGGCACATTAGATTTCTGCGACACTACTAAGCTTCCACGACATCACTTATGGTTCGCGCAGTAATCTAATCGGAGGTTTTTTGGGTTACTGATTTCCAATCTCACGTCGGATGTTACAAATGGTATAGTTTTTATCCAGGGTGGAAAGAAAACGATATTTGATAAGCGTGATAGCTGATGCCAGAGAAAGGCGCGGGTGATATTCGCACAAAACCAAATTGCTCTCCGTTCGAGATTCACAAGATACTTTTTGTCCCACCCGCTCTAAAACGATAGGTTGAAAGTGATGAAGAGCACTTCCCAACTTTGATGTAATAGTCCCTGGATTTGTTTCTGTCGAGTTTTAGATGTCTCAGAATGATGTAATGTGATTATTTGACTCGAAATTTCATGGAGAATTTTTGTCATGTTTTTTGATATTTGGTTGTCTTAGATTTGCTGTTTCAGAAAGTTTGCATCTTTTATTTTTTATCTTCAAACACTCTGATTGCAATTAATAAATTTTTGGAGAAAACAAACCGACTTCACTTTCAGATAAAGGTACGTTTTTAAAATAAACCCAATGTTTGCCTCGTAGAGTGCAAACACAAACAGCGGTAGTATTTTTTCAGTATTGAAATTGCAGAAATATATGCACTTTTATTATTAAATGGAAGCAACTTGTGTACCCATCGATTCTTAAAATACTGTCAATACCTATGGATCTTCCATTACTGATGATTACAAATAAATAAACTTTACTAATCCTCTATATAATAGACCTCATTTTTCTCAATTGGTTTGAAAGTTAAATAACATTATGGGTTGAAAGTATGAGCTTGCAGTAGCAGATCCCTCAATGTTGAAGAGAAACACGTTTTCCCCATTTGGCAATTTTTACTACTTCGTCCACATCAAAACCCTGGATAAAGGGATAGATGATAAAAAAGAAAGTTTTACAAACAACGAGTTCAAACAGGCTGTCATTGCAAAGCATCGTTTGCTCGTAAAACTTTTTTGTCTCTGCTAATCATGCTACAGAGTTTTCTACTCTGTAATACGCTTTTCAGAAAATGTCTTCTAAGTCTTTTCGGCAATCCTCTTTTCTTGATTTAAATATTTTTCAACCTCAGAACCGTTGCCAAAAAATTTTGCATTTTTTAAAATGGTGACCATTATCTTTAAAATTTTCCAAATAAAATAAATGTACTGTATTTAAGTCATACAATTTTGAATCTTATATTTCAAAATAGACCTGAAGATCGTACACATAAATTGAGCCCAAGAAATCAGCAAATTTGAAGATAAAGATCATAGCGAAGACACTTCAGACTCTTTTTCCAACAGAATTTTATTCCTCCGCCACTCACTTGTCCGGATTGGAACTTTATCTCTCTTGCCATCGATCGAGGAGAGCCGAAAGAGAATTGTACATTGGAGATTAAAACGAAAGAAAGTCAAAAATAAAATTCGATTGAATAAATTGTACTTCGTGCCACCGGTAACTTTTCCATTTCCTCTGCTACCGGAAATGGAAAAGCCAGCGGTTCAGTGTTGTTGAAAACGGATCGCTTTACTGAAGTGAGAGAGTTTGTTATCAATAGTATCGAATGAGTTCGTTTTTGTGACTGTTTACATCGTACCATGAGTAATTCCTACCAATTGCTCTCAATGCGAAAACACACGCACTATTTCCGTTATTTGATTGATTACCATTTTCAAAAAACTAAGTTTGTTTGTAAGTAATTGCCATTGAATTCTATTAAATTTTTCTTGACCTGATGACTGGAAATTTCTGAACGTTTAAATAAACAATGAAAAAATAAATATTTTTTTAGTGAGAATAATTTATCGCAACCTAAAAACAAATCATATGCAAAAAAAATCTCAAATTTTTTATTTATGAAGGTGAAAAATTACTAAATTGTCTTAAACACCAAAAAGCCCACAACTTTTTTCAGATTTTAAGACGTGGCAAACTCTTTTTAAAAATCCCCCATATAATAGTGACTCAGACCCACCATTATTTCCTCAATAAAGCGAGTGTTCGATACAATGAATACTTATTAAATAACCCCTACAGTTATTGAATATCCTACAGACAAAAAATCCATATAATGTTGACAGTATATTTCATTTGTGAAATCTCCATTGCAAAAGGACGTCGAATTGTATGTTCAGAACTTTTGTCATTTGGAATACCTTTATGATTGTGAAATAAGTAGACATAGAGTTTCGTATTTTCCGTTCAGAAGAATAATCTTAAATAATTGGACACAGCGTTTCGATCTGCTTGACAAGATCCTATTCGTATTAATGATGCGATATAAAATATATAAAAGGCAGAGAACATTTCTGCAAATAGTAGCAACAGTTTCTCACACATTTCGGCTTCGAATTTGAAAAGATATTAAATTTTCATAAGTTACACAAAAAAGATGAAGTTCAATGGAATACTTTCATTTTTAACCAAAGTTCCAGTTTGTTTATCGGCCAAAAATCTTTATTCATATTGCTATGGTTTGAACTTAATTTAAAAGAAAAGATTTCGATTTTCCTTCGATTTACATTAGTGATCTATCCGAACACTACCCAGTGTCAATATTAATTTGAATCTAAACTTCGTCGCTTGTTCCTTCACTGCTAATTTAAATTTCAGTTCTTCCCTTCGGTTCTATTTACATTCCACTCCGTTATTCAAAGTTTAATTCACATTACAACTGAGATTGATTCAATTTATATTTCTTTCATTCTGGACTTATGGTATTCATAATGAGATTTTAACTTCATCGTAATCACTTACAATCTGCGATTCAAGTAGAAGATCCCCATATAATGAAATGAAGATATTAATTCACTGAAATTGAATTACACTTAATATTCGACTTCTCTGTCCTCCGGCTGCTGGAAACAAATTAGTTGATTACTTTGCGTTCTTCCAAAACACTTCTTCCTTGTTTTAGCCAAACAGAGACAGAAGAGGCACTTTTTGTCCTTTTCAAGTCCTTGAAACTTTTAATAAAAACTCTTTTTCTAACAAGTTTATTAAAAAATAATAATACATAATTATTTAGTGAACAATAACCCGACACTGCTTCGAGAAGTGCTTTATTCAGAAAAAACACTGTATTATTAAAGAAAGATAAACTGAAGACTTTGGAAAGTGGAAAACAGTCCAACATACAATCTCTTTCAGCGAAATACTCCTAGAAATTTAATTAAGCTTCCTACGTGAACTTTTGCTAAGTCAAGATAAAAAAAATTTGCCTTTGTTCTGAATCTTCTAGATTTATAATAAAGTTTTATAATAAACTCGTGGTAAAATTATTAAGAATTTTTGACATGGCTATACCCTTTGATTACACCTTATTTTTCTAGACTATACCGCTTTTTAAAAGTCTTTTAATATTTAATGCACATTGTAAAACTTATGAATAATTTGTTACTTGACTGTGCTACTTGGCCAATTTTGTTTTGCCTTGATCAAGACTTTTTACTTTGGCTGTACTGATCTGAGGATTTAATATTTGGAGAATTTTTGGGGGGATTGATTTCAAAGTTGAGATACAAATTTGTAAATACAAAATGGCGCCTCCAATATGACTCCCAAAAACTCTAAAAAATAATACGATCTGAATAAAATTGACTGAACAAGAATTTGTCATGCAGCTGATTTCAAATTTGAGATTGAAATTTAAACAAAATGACGGCTCCAATATGGCTCCGAAAAACTATAAAAATAATCAGATTTGAATAAAATTGACTGCAAAGGAGTTTCTTATTCAGCTGATTTCAACTTTGAGATACAAATTTTAAAAAATATAACAATTTAATTTGGATATATAAGTTTTTAATTTAAAAAAGATTTTTAAAAATATTGTCTAGCTTTTTGAGATTTGGGACCACTCTAAACTCTCTACTTAATTTCATCTCATTAAATATTCTCGGGCAAGAAAATAAAGTGGAGCCATGATTATTGGTTTTTATTCAAAAAACCGTACCTCTAGTTTTTCATGCTATCTTTACCTTTAAACTCAAAGGCTCCTAATCCTTTTTCTTTTCATCCCTTTCTTCACAGTCTCATAGTATTAACTTAATTAATTTTTTTTTTCAAAAGTTTCACTTCCTTTTTTAAGAGCATTTTTCTAGTCTGATATCCCTCTCGGATCCTTTTGTATCTTTACTGCATCCTTGATTTTTCAACGTATCCCATTACACTACTCTTCCTCTTTTTTCTCCTTCTTTCATTCCTTTTTTATTCTCGCAATTTCCTATTCAATTTTGCCGCTTCTTTTTCATGCTCAGTCTGGATTTTTCCTTGCAAACGTACAAAATACTCTTTATATATTTATATATATATATTTATTTATCTTTTATATACTTCCTGTCCTAAAAGTATGCTCATAAATTTTTTGAAATTCCCAAAATTCCACGAAAACCTTTAAAATTCCTTTTAAAAAAACTTTTTTTGTTCTTGAAATTCCGCGAAATCTCCTACAATTTCTAGAATTTATTTTTAACTGAAAAATAACATTAAATAATTCATAAATAATTTCCTGTCGGATAGAAAAGTAACAACAAGGCTACGCTAAGCTTTCCTTTGATTTCGAAAATAAAGTGCATTTACTCAAGTCTCTCAGATGGGATTATAAGAAAAAAGAAAAAATCACGAAACAAGAACTTTCAGCTGAGACAAGCTCCCTCTGCGAGTAATATTGAACGATACGCGTTCGGAAACAAATATTTGTACGGATATAAAGCAGATAAAAGTATTCGCCGAATAAAGAGACTGAAAAAATAAATGCAAATTCGAAAATCTATTTCCGCACTAGCTTTGACTTTCTAACGCAGAGTAAATCAGAAAGTTAATATCTAAATAGAATAATAAATATAATTATTATGAAATCTGTCAGCACTGAATAGTTTTCGTTGAATTTTCTGATGTAGGGGAATAATGGGAATATATAACTATAATTACATATATTATAATATTATATACTATCTTGAATAAAACTAATAAGATACTACTTGTATAATTATTCAATTCAATTTAAAACGCTTTTTAAAAAATTAATTTTAAACGAAAGACATTAACTTTTAAGGGAATATTATTGTACTTTTCAACCAAAGAGATAAATTATTAACTAAAAATAGTAGAATTTACATATACCCCTCAGAACCACCCCTATGCAAAAAACCAAAAAGCCCATAACTTTTTTTAGATTTAATGACGTGGAAAATTCTTTTTAAAAATATCCCGCATATATAATAGTGGGGGATGATGACAAACATTAATTTTTAAGGGAATGTTGTAGTTTTCAACCAAAAAGATGAATTATTAACTAAAACTAGTAAACTTTATATTTAAGAAAATTTTCAATTACATATTTAAATTGTACTTTTAAAAATGTATTTTTATAAATAAATAGTTTAGTTTTCAAACAAAAAAAATGAATTACTGACAAATTTAATGAATTAGTATAATTTTCTTGAAAAAAATATTAATTATCAATCAAAAAGACGGATTTTAACTATATTTAAGTTTATACCAGACAAAAAAAATTATTAACATGAAAAAATGAAATAGAAATTTGGAGAAAATAAATAAATTATTTACCAAAATTAATTGAATTTTCATTTAAAACAATTTTTCAACAAAAATAGTCGAACAGCTGTCAACCAAAAAGAGGAATTTTCAGCTGTATATTTAAATTTTTAACGAAACAAGTTAATTGTCAACTAAAGAAGTGAATTTACAACCAAAAAAATTGGACTCTTAATTCATAATGAAATTTTCAACCAAAAGTATATCAGTTGAATTTTTAATTGAAAAATGAGAAAAAATAAGAGTATGTAATTTCTTTGAAAGCAGGAGCAAAAATATGAATTCTAAACAAGAGTGGAAAATGAGGGTAATGGGGTAAACTGACAATAATTAAAAAGTCTAAACCCTCGATGTTATAAAAATAAAATTTTCCAGTAACTACCTGCTTAAAAAGGCGCGTCAGCTTTTTAGAATTTTCCCTGTAATTCTGCGCGGAAAAGTCTATTGAATAAAAGGGAAAAAAATTTTGCCTATGTAGTGGAGTAAACTTGCCTTGAATTTCTAACATTTATGCTATATGTATTCATAAACTCGTTGAAATGTATTCTCCCTTCGAAATTAATTAACCCTCCCATAAGCGAGAAGCTCTTGAGTAATAAAAAAATATTTATAAAGTAGGCGAGAGGGAAAACATGACCTTCGGCGGCCTTCGGGATAGCGAGTGTGAGAAAGGGGATTTCCGAATTATGTGTTGTCTCATGAAGAGCTTTATGGTCTCCAAGCTATGAGTTATAATTACAAACCATCAACATGAAAATCAACGTTCAACATCAATATCATCAGATGAAAATCAACAGCATTATAATTCAATCAAATGTTTTGTCTATGTGGCATATCTGCGTATCCATGACTGGTAGATTTCGTTAATTTGTTCATAAAAGGATTAATAGTTTTATTTAAATTAGAAATGAAATAATATTTGGAAATAGTAACAGATTGGCTGATAAAAGTTCGTAGACTAACAAATTGATGGCGTTACTAAAATTAAATCCATATGATTTTTTGTTAGCACCAACCTTCAAACGATACGTATAGCATTGAGAGTGAAGCAACTTTTGTTATTGTGAAAAAAATTGATAAAACAGAATTTCGTCTTAAGCGCATCAATAAAATGATCACAATAAACAAATATAAACGAACGAAGCAAAGTAAACGCCACACTGCAATAAATTAACAAAATAGACAAAATTAACACAACCAATACCCTTGATTATCACTAGGCATTTTAAGAAAAAATAATAAGGGACGAAATTTACCTCCCAGATCTCTAGGAGTGCGAGAGTGTGGTGCAAAATTATGCCTATAATGAGAAGAGAATCAAATAAATAAGTTAAATAAATATACCGCCTCAATAAATAACACCAACAACAACATAACATCAACAGCAACATAATATCACAAACATTAACGGCTACATAATCAACTAGTTTTCACCATTCGAAGTGCTGAAAATTCTAAACTAGTTATAATTTATTATTATATTGTAAGATTTTACATGTTAGTGAAACAATATTTCATCATTGTTTCTACTTTAAGAAGCTATTAATACAGAATTTCGTGCATATGAAGGTTCAGAATTTTAAGCACATTCTCCCCATCTCTGTACAGTCTGTAAACTGACATGAGAAAAATGGATGTTTTAATTTAATATCATGGATGTTTAATATAAGAACTGACTTTTATGATCAATTGGCTATAAAATATAGGTATATGGTATAACTTAAACATTTAGTATTAAAATAATGTAAGTTAAACATCGAAGGTGGAATAATGGAATAATAGAGCTATCCGCAGAATAGTCATGAATGTACAAGATGTCGCTTCTTGAATTCAACCATACGAGTATAACTTTAACTTTTGGATACTACAGTGCATGACAGGAAAGACCGAGAGACACGTTTTATGGAGATGCATATAGTTATACAGTTGCAATGAATCTAAATACATTCTACATAAAGAAACTGTCTGAACATAGCATTATAAAATTTATTGCTGTTTATACGAAAAAAAACTCACATATACTTTAAACATAAATATTCCTAATTAACTAATTTCAATATGCTCTATGGTCTATCGAGAAGTTTTTGTATCCCTACATTCCGATTATTAGCAGAGATTCTCTTCTATTTCATTTTTTTTTGTTTTTTTTTTAAATGACAATTATTTCAAAGAGAGTTAAATAGGTTTCAAGTGATTTTAAAGAATTCAAGGGAATTTTATGAAATTTCAAGTGATCCTAGGGAATTTAAAAGGATTTTAAGAAATTTTACAGGATTTCAAAGTTATCAAAATTTTAAGGAATCTTAACTTCAAATGATTTACAGATTTTCAAGAATTTTTACAAGATTTCGAGAGATCCCAAAAAGTTCCATCCCCCTAATCTATTTGAAACTGGCCTAATACCATCCCTGAGACTTAAAAGTTTTTGGTAAGTATAGGGTAAGTTCCAAATAAGTGGGGGGGGGGGTAAAACTTTGATGGTGCATTCATTGGATTGCATAAAATTACTTTCTACCAGAAAATTATCGTACATCTTTTCTTACTCTTATATTGCTATTTTATTATATTTCAGAACTCCCAAAAGTATCCCGCAGAGTTTGTAAATGTTTACCGAAATCATTTTTCAATTACGCATAAATATATTTGTACTCATCATGCAAGCAAATTCTGTGCCAGCACAGATCTCGGTGCTCCTTTAGTTATTGATTGCAATTCACATGCATAAACCCGAATTTCGAGATCAAATAAATCCTGATATTTTTATAGACTAGCAACTACCGGAATACAACGTATGGCTCATGCGCAATTCACGCTTTATATTGTAACCATACACTTCTAACCCCTGCAGAATGACATCACAACATACAGGACTGTATTCGCGTTCTAGCATACTGCATCGCAAAACGCGCAAGCGCGAAGTTTCCCCACCCGCGATATAACAAAAAATGCGAATCGCGAGTGGAAGGGTAGTCGAGGAGGTAAGATTCTGGTAAGATACAGAACGAGTTTGGGTCCAGGCCCTGGACACTCAATGCTTTAGACCTTGTTCGAGCGTTCTACGCTCTTAGGCAGGCCTGCACAGCGAGGGGAAATTCGAGGCATTTTACACAATTTCCAGATGTGCCGCTCCTCCCACCATCGCCGTC
>JAUESI010020169.1:0-12931 GCA_032275145.1 Synergus laeviventris | reverse complement strand
TCGCGGTCTATGAGGGCAACGCCGTGACGATGATCCGCATGCGTGCGTCGCATATCGCCGTCACTGTGAGGGAGAAATTTTTATCTGGGAAGTTCGTTCAAAAACTCCATATTTCACAACGACACTGCAGTTTTTAGGTTAACGGATGATTAAGTCGCCCTAACCGACCAATCTTGACCGGTTAGATTTAACTGTCGTTAACACGTGTTAACCGGACATTAAAAAGTGGTGGAACTCTCAACTAGGTTTAACCGAGGATGGTGGAAATGGCCCTTAGGCTGTCAACACGAGAACAAGATGAGAGGTTATTATTCTGCGGTACCTCCATTCCAAAGCGTACTGTCAAAATAATTAATAATTTTCTATTCTTCTTCAAAATTAAGTGTTGAAGGGAATAGTATGATTCTAAAAAAATGTACAAGTTTGTGTATCTCCTTGGCATT
Organism: Synergus laeviventris; assembly: GCA_032275145.1. Classification (NCBI taxonomy): domain Eukaryota; kingdom Metazoa; phylum Arthropoda; class Insecta; order Hymenoptera; family Cynipidae; genus Synergus; species Synergus laeviventris. The sequence continues at coordinate 12,488 of JAUESI010020169.1, read as the reverse complement.
GCAGTTATTTACCTCTTTTGTAAAAAAGACCCTCAGGTTCCGTGAGCTCCTCAGACCTATGGCGCAGGAGCGCAGTTTGTTTACTTTTTGAGAGTTTTAGGAAAGACTTCACGGCCATTGCAGGCCATGTCCGAAATGGAAGATATGTCGGGATTTGAGTGTATCTAAAAGAAATTGTTACTCTTTGAAAATGTATTTTCTCCTTTTTCCAAAACGTCTCATTTTTATATAAATTTTGATTTGTATTTCCTTTAAGGGCATGAGTTACTTACCATATGAGCACATTTATATAACCCGGATACACAACTTTTACTTTTAGAGAAAAATAATAGTGCCCAGGCGTCCTTCTTTACTTTCTTGACGTCTGTACACTATTATTTTTTTCAAAAAGTAAAAATTGTTGAAAAAAACCGAGGTTATTTCAATATGCTCATATTGTAAGTAAGACATGCCCTTAAGGCTTTAAGTGAATTTAAGAACCCATAATAATCATAAAAAAGGGATGAAAGGCAATAGCATCCAGGCTGCTCGTGATTGGAAAAACCCCTTCACTACTCACCCTATGACCTCAAGACTCAAGTAGAAATATCGTACGAGTAAAAATGACAGAGTAAGAAAAAACAGTGCACAAAAAAGTTTCTATCTGTTTTAATTATACGAAATTTCTTCCTTTTAATGCCGACTGTTGATTAATTATGCGAATAAGCAACTAAGGTGTATTTAAAAGAATCGCGGCAAGTTGTGGGTTGTAAGTAGGGAAATACACGAATTCAATGACTTTAATTTATTTAGATTAAAAGAATTGGTGAAGAAAACTATAAACAGTTAAATGGATTTTAATTAAGAAAAGTGAAATGATATTCAAAATCTGAAAGGCACAGTATAATGACCTTTAAATGAAGTGTGAAATTATAAGAATACTGTTTTACAAAGGAAAGTGCTGAAAATCTATAATAATTCGCTTTCTGAAATTTCGACGATCTTTTGTCGCGTGCGGTCGTTACCCTCGTCAATCAAGAACTGTCGGAGTGACGCTACTTCTTCCTTGCTCTCACTTTTCTTTCTTTGTTCGGAAAATTCGATTACTTTCCGACGGACCCACCCAATGAGATTGTGATAAGGCTTATGCGACTAGCATAAAGTCAAAATCTGAACCTTTTATTTTTTACATACGCACTGAAATGCTTTAACCACTCAGCTGATTATAATTGAAATAGCGTCACCACTCGTTTTCAAGCTAGCGATGTTATGGTTAAGTAGTCTTGCTATGGAACTTCGTCCTTAATTCAAGAGAGTCTGTCTCGGTTTGACGCGTTGATATACGCCAGTTCACTATTATTGGCCATGAGGCCCGTGTTTTCCCGATTATTTAATAATCTTTAATTATTATAAAGTTAAGTTGATAAATTGCAATAAATTTAACATTCTTTTAAAACTGTTAGTGCTTTATTTGAACTTAACCTTTAAGGCTATAAGAGCCAACTCTTTTATTAAAGAAATACAGTCCACTATAATTAAACCTAGCCAAATTTGAATATTAAACATTTGGTTCCGTGCAAATGAATTGTGCCTAAATAAAGCCTTTCATCCGGAGATACAAATAGTAGGAAATATTTCCTATGATTGCGTCCGTAATACCGACAATAATTAAATTATTTCTAACATGATTTATGTAACATTGCAGGGCAGTCACTCAATCTTGTAGAAGTATATTCAGTGTCGAAACCAGTTACCGAATGAATGACAACCAGTAAGTTTTTCATTTTACAAAATCTTATACAGTATGGAAAATAATAAAAGCGATAATGGGAATTTGAAGCATGAATTCGATTAGATTTTTCTTTTTTGAGAGAGACAGAGATCGGGGAGCATGCCGTTTCGTGGCTGAGGGACCCTCTGATAAAAGGGGTAATCCGATTGAATTAATGCATTGATGTCCCTATTGCCCCACCGTAGACGTGGACCCGCGGAGCAAAAGTGTGATTACCGCCCACCTCAAGAATTTTCCAACTACCCATCAGTTTTTGCTTCCTCATCGGGGAAGCTTTGTACTCAAGTCAAAATTCTGTTCCTACAAAAGGATTTTTTTCATTATATTTTAAGGGGAATATTCTGACGATCCTGCAATATGTGGACAATTTGTATAGATAAATTTATGTAATATGGCATATTATTTTCGACTACAAGTTCTTAGATAATCGAAATTGAAAGCTGATGTACGGGAAATGAAGATTTCTTGCGTTAAGACGGATCGACTGACCTATATGATTACTGTATTGAATTGAAAACAAAAAGTTATGTTTATTTGTAATTTTAAAAATTGTTGTTTTCATCTTTAAGTCTTTAAATTATCAAAATACAAAGCTGGTGTAAGGAAGTAAAAGGTTTATTGTGTCAAAAAAAATCAAATAATCTAATATTAATACATTTTATTTAATAATTTGAATGATATCAAATTTTTTATTCAAATAATTTCAAAAAAAAATTTTTCCTATTTTTTGAGGTTCAATGATGGAAGATTTATTTCAAAAAGTAATTAAAACATAGATTAGTTCAAGAAAATTGGTAAAATAAAATTTCAATTGAAAAAAAAATGTTGTAAACAATTATAATCGAAACTTAATGCATCCTCTATGAGGATTTAAATCATGTTTGCTTCCAGGAAGCAAAGAGCTCATTGAGTGAGCACAAAAGTTGTTACAACTGCACAGCTAATTTCCTTATTTACTGAGAAACAAAGAAAAATCAATCGTATCATTTTGAGCTCTCAAAAATGCACGGTTTGAAGTCTTATTCAGCCGTGGAAGACTTCTCGATTGCAGGACAAAATAGAAAAGTTTCGTTGAGAGTAAACGTGGGTGAGAGAAGGGTACCGATAATCTTTTTACGGGAAAGAGAAAAAGAATGCTTAATACGTACATGTTTCCAAGTCCCTTTTTAATCCAAGGAGGTATAGCACTGTACTAGCAGGGTGTTTCACTGACTGTAAATTGTATGCAATTCTTATCATGCAATTTGTTAGTTCGTGCTCTAAGGTAGTTCTTAGATGCTAAATTTTCTTATAAGAAATGCGGAGGTAAAAGACACTGAATTTGATGATAGTAACTGAATAAACACTCTTTATTTAAAGTAATAAAGTTAAAAGAGAATTACTAGTAATTATATACAAAAGTAGTAGATAATTTAAAATCGACTATCGTATTGATTGAGAAAGATGTAATTCGGTGCCCGGTCTTTCGCTTACTGACTGTAAAGGGAACCACTCATCACTCACACATATCACCTTCTTGTCCTTAGAAGTACCAGTATTAATTACTAACACACAATTCACCCATCTCACACTTACAAGTTCCGAAAGTATGAGTCCTCTGATTTTATAATTACAGACATACATGGCACCGACTATTTCGAATAGATTTTTTCAATCTTAACACACCTGAAAGACGCTTTGAAAGAATAGCTTTGTAGACCGGAGAGCTTACAGTGGATTCAGGTACAGTGTGGCAAATGAGTCAGAAGCCGCCATTTTACTCTCAGGTTACACAAATGAACACAAATGCAGATCCTGTAAAATGAAATGAACAAAATCAAACATATCTCTAACACAACTAAGGGACAATTCTACCAACCTCGGTTAAGAAGTTAATTCTCGGTTAAACCTAGTTGAGCGTTCTACCAATTTTTAATGGCTGGCAGTGTCCAACCTAAACACTGCAGTGTCGTGAAATATGAATTTTTGGAAGAACTTATAACATCGTTTGATGATGAAATCGAGGAAGATATTTACGTTCTTATACGCAGAAGACCGTGAATTTCCAAAGAGTTAATTTTTTTGATAATTTCGACGACAACAATTTTCGACAACGAAATTAGTTGTACCTATAATAAAAAAATATTTAATCTTCAAAAAACGATCTTGAGGTCCATTTTCGGTAAATTCTATTTATTAAAAATAATTGCATATTTCTTATATGAAAAACCCGAGTCATTTTTTTATTCATAGCTATATGCAAAGTGACCTTGAAAATTTCATTGTTTTATAAAAAATGTTTTACGAACTAGAAGGTTTTAAAAAATTCGCTGACGCTGAAAATTTAATTGTTTTATAAAAAATGGCTTACGAACTAGAAGATAATTAAAAATTCTTAATTTTTTCTTCTCCCGATGGTTAAACACTTATAACCTGAAGAGCTTGCATTTTATTGTTAGTGTGTAGCTGGTTTTAAGGCTTTGCTTTCCATTTGACTGACGGGTAGCCAATCATACGAATCATTTCAAGTAAAATGGGATTTATTTCGAACCGATTATCTGGTTAGCTAATCGCGCTCTCCAAAAGTGTGGTGGAACGCGCAGTACCCGTGTGGAAAAGCGATTAGCCTTGAGTACGCTCACGTAAGCCCTAGTAAAGCGGCGCGTTATCTCGACTATCTCGCCTAGGCCCAACGCCAAGTCATTCCTCTTGAGAGCCTCCGAGTACCTTGGTTCGGAATAAATCCCATTTTACTTGAAATGATTCGTATGATTGGCTACCCGTCAGTCAAATGGAAAGCAAAGCCTTAAAACCAGCTGACGGGAAAGCTTTAATCCTGCTTACGACCACAGAGGGCTCACTACGAGTATTGAAACTAAAGAGAAACAACGAGTACGAGAGGATAAACTATTGGTAGCCTGCGACGGATTTCCAGTCGGGAGCGAGTACGAATATAAATCAGAGAGCCAAAAAGATAATTCAAAGTGATGTTTTTAATTTTTCCAGTTGTAATTTCACTACTTCGAACAAAGTTATGGAACAAAAACGGAGTGTACATTTACACAATTTTTTTTTTCACAGTGTACTAACATTGTTCAACATACGCACCGTGTCATAATCTATTATGTTTCCCGTCTCCTTGTTTACTAGTGGATTTTGGTCTTCTCCTAAAATCACATCGTGTTTTGCTGCTTCGTATTCCTTCCTATGTTTTCAAAATTGACACAAGTTCACACAAGTTTTGCTCTTTGCATTTATTTATAAATTTCCCGCAGATGCCTCCCACCACTACTTAGTTGCTTTCACCTACCTTTTTTCGTCAGGTGAAATAGTTACCCATCGAGTAACTCGCGCCCTTCACTCTGGTGATTTCTAAACGGTTCACCCGGTTGGATTCGCCCATTCAACTAGCGCCCCTAAAATTTTATTTTACAGGATCTGCGTTTGTGTTGTTTTGTGTAATCTGCAAGAAAAATGGCGGCTTCCGGCTAATATGCCACGCTGTCTCTGAACTTTCTGTAATAGAGCTGAGTTCTCAGTGACGCCAGTGACGATTAGTAGAAACAATGCATTCAAAGTTTGGTCGTTGGCGAGAATTTTTAATTTTAATAAAACATGAATATCACAATTAGAATTCTTTTCTATTGTTTAACCTTTGATAAGTGTTGTTACCCGCTGCAGATAACCAACTACTACCACCATATCTACGCGTCGCTCCTAACGATAAGATATAGCGGCATGCTATATATACCGCGCCTCGACAACGAGATGGGTTCATTCCCGTTCTTTCAGTCTTAGATCTGTCTTACCACTAATACAATAAAATGATATTCGGATTAAGGTTCGAATATCAACTTTTTTAAAAACTTAAACGAATGAGTTTAGTCGTAACAGTGTCGTAATATTAATTATTTAGAAAATGGTTTAATTTATTATACAAGAATAATTATAACTAATTTTTGCTATTAAATGAAAAAAAGTAGTTATAACTGAAGGAAAAATAAAATCGAGACTCCTGTGCATTGAAATGTACAAAGATTTTTAAATAGTGAAAGTGCCTCTAAATATGTTACCCGAATTACATTGAGTAGAAAACATTTCTTGTTTGCCAAGCAAATGAAAAACATGTATTTATTTTTCCGGATTTTCTTCTAGAACTATCAATCATTTTCCAAATCATTATGAATTGACTCGCAAGGATCTTCTTGTCAAAAATATTAAGAGATATCGTAAAGATTTAGAACGAGAAGGAAGTCCTCTGGCTGAAAGGATGGAAGGGCCAGGAAAATACCTTTACTTGGACTTTATACCAGTTACTTTTGTTTTACCAGCAGGTATTGCGTTTTTTTCAAGTTACCATTGTTGAGAATGTGTATATAATTTTTTATTCATAAAAATAAGCGCTCAATACAGCGGTTGGTGACACTTACAGCACATGAAAATGAAGTTTCCTAAAAAATCGCTCAAAAAGCATGTATCAAAAATTTTATTTTGTTACTAGAGGGCAAAGATCCCTTTCAATTTTATTCCAAATCCGAAAAAAGATATTTCCAGTTTTTTTAAATTTCGATGATAGGTTAGTAGGTCAATAATTGTTTAGTTTTTAGTGTGTTTTTAATTATAGTTCTTAATTTTATTTAATTAGTTCGCCAGATCGGGAAAAGTCAGTGAAAATAATCACTTGATTCAGAATAGTTAGTTGGACTAAAAATTTATTATTCTTAATTTTTAAAACACTAGAATCAATTTCAAGTGATCGTTTGTTCAGCGTATAAGGAGCTGTCTTTAATGATTCACGGGTTAACGTAGAATGAATCGAAGCCTCAACACACACACTCATTACACCGATACATATCTACTCTCATAGAACTAAGACTGACAAATTCGTGCGATCATAAGCAATGTTCAATTTCACTAAACAATAATGAGTTTAGTTATTTTGGTTTATCTATTTCTGAAAAAGAGTAAAAGAATATTTCTAGCAGTGGGTGCTGTTCGTTTTATGTTAGAGCATTTTAGAGTCCATCTCATACCTGCCGTTTAAAGCAAAAACCTTCGTTCTCCAATCGGAATTTAGCGCTTCAGCCACCTTCGTACAAAGCTTGTTTCGTATGCTACGAATCATTCCCTCTTTGTACGGAGAGGAGAAGATTTCTCTTTTGTGGAAATTAATTGATTCAACTAGAGAAAAGGATAATAAACGACAGATTATATATCTCTGAAGCTAGCACAACCATTTCTGTTAAAGTTAAGCACTAAAACGTTACAGATATTTTGCAGGATTATATAGGGGATGAATAAAAAAACTAAAGTCAGTACAATTCATAATGAAGCACACAATCAGAATTTATTGTTGTAAAAACGTTAGTACTTTTGCCTGATAAGAGAGACAATTACCACAAACTCTCAAAATTGAAAAATAATAATGAAAGCACAAACTCGCGTATTTCATGATAGGTTTCATGAGACTACCTCAATACTTATAGTGACGAATTAAGTAGAAACGATAAGAGCGATATCCGACATTTGTAAGAGAGAGAAGTTAACCTAACACAATCACTCACACCATACAATTTATAGAACCCGACTTACGAGAGTCCTAGTAGCAGTCCGTAGAGTACCGGATCTGACATGACTTTCAGCTCTGGACGTGTAGCAATGACGCGACCTAGAGCCTACTTTGTGGAAAGAAGGTTTTCGTGTAAAATAAGTACATTGATCACCGATCTTGATTGAAGGCACAGGTTTCAGCCATTTTGAACGAGTTTGAAGACCTTGTAAGTATTTCGATGACCATCTGATCCATAAATCTACATAGATCTGTCTGGTAAGCTGCCAGCGTTGTAGTCGATTTTGCTTAAGGTCGATGATAGAAGGTTCCGGAACCATCAAGATCGGAGAACCGGTCAAGAATTACTCGATGTCAATGGTACCAGGTCATTTGGATGTATCACTCTGAGCTTGTAGCGGACGTAAGTTTAAACAAGCTTCCACCTGTGTGAGGAATGTTGTCATTTCCTCAAAAGTCTGAGTAGTATCTTCCACTTCTCGACGAATATGGAGCTTCTCAGAACGTACAGCTGCTTCCCTAAGTCCTCCGAAGTGCGGAGCGACTGGAGGGTTGATACGCCACGCAGTTTCATTAGCAGCAATATAACGACTAATAGTCGATGAGAAAGCAGAGGCCTCATCGAAAAGTGTGCGTAGTTGTTTATCCGCCCCATCGAAATTGGTACCGAAGTCACTGTACAAGAAGCGCTTATGCCTCGTCTAGCATTGAATCGTTTTTCAACCGCTATGAAGCCATTAGCGGTGTAGTCGAGCATGCTTCCAAGTGAACTGCTATCATAGAGAAACACACGAAAATCACAATGTAGTATTTGTAGGCCTTGTGGCCACGAGCCTTAGTGGTTCGCATCCAAATAGGACCAGAATAATCCAGACTACTTGTAGCAAAGGGTCTAGACGGTCGAGCCACTCTATAGGTAGGCAATTGACCCATGAGTTGAGTGCAAGTAGTTGCACGATGTCGAGCGCAAGTGACACATCGACTCAAAACCTTTACGATACGACGTCCTGTGATGATTCAATATTGCCTCCTTAAATATGACAACATAAGCTGCATTTCACCATGCAGCATATCCTGATGTCCATTTCAAACGATGAGAGTGGTAAGAATTAAGTCCTTGGGTAGGATATAAGGAGAGCGCTCTTTGAAATCCATCATCGCGTGTTTATGTCAACTTCCCAGTTGCAATAAGCCGTCAGAACCTAGAAAAGGCAGCAGACGAAGTAAAGGTCCTTTTGTCGTAACTGGGAGATGGTTGTGCAGCAACTTAATCTCGTCGGAGAAGTGTCGAAGTTTTTGCTATCCCACCAGACGAGATCGAGCACGTTTCAAGGCGTCTGGAGTAAGTTGACATAAAAGAAGATCAGAGGACTTTTATCGCAGCCTGTCAATGAACCTAAAACAAAAAGCATTGACACGAAGCAGTTTGGTTAGAGTCGAGATCAACTCAACAAGGATCACTGGGGGTCGAGATCGACTGCTGAAGAGTGAACAACAGTCCTTTCTTCTCTGTGCCAGAAGCATCTATATAAATAATAGCTTCGTAGTTTTCTGTTCGTATGGGATTTATTGCCGATCTTAAACTATTCTTCCACCAAGTAAGGTCAGATAAAACTGATTTTGGAGAGGGGATGATGCTTAAATAATCATTGTTGTTTCGTTCAAAGGCTCGTAACTTTTCTGTTTCTAAAAGTTTAGTATATAGAGCCAACGATATTGTACTATAACATTAGCTTCACAATCCCTAAAGTTCTGTCCTATAGTGAGCATATCGTCATGATATATAACAGAAAAAAATCCTTCAGATCTGAGTTTATTAACTACTGCCTCCATTATCTTTTTAAAAACAAAGGGTCTTGTACATAACCCGAAGAGGAGGCATTTAAATTGATAAAGTTTATCCAATAGTTGAAATCTAAGAAACTGTTTACACGATTCATGAATTAGGCTGGTAAGGAAAGTGTCTTGAAGATCGATCGTTGTCATAAAGAATCCCATGATGTTTTTCAAATTCTGCGTTTGATAGTTGTGGCTTGATAATTTTGAGTTCTGCCTTTTAAGAAAAATCGATGTTGGGTCCTCGTTGACTCACTAGAAAACCCGGTCTGATTGGAGAATGGTTTCTTTTCTATGTTGAAGTTCTTTTTTAAAGACGAAGGCTGATTTACATTCTTAGTAGCTGGTTGAATTTTTATGTTTTGGTCCATCTTCTCCATGGCATCAGCTTCTTTAATTCTGTCACCCTTCTTTTCTCCAAATAGGTTTGTGTCGGATTTTGCCCTTTTTTAATAGTGAGGTCAGAATAAATGAATGCTTTCCTCGACTCATTTTGGTTGTGATGCGCTTGGGCAATTAATCTTCTAGCATCGCTTAATCTTTTCAAGATTAAAAATTTGTCCATACTTTCGGTTTCTTCGATCAGCATGGTTATAATTGCACCTAATGTGGTTAGGGTAGAGCCTGCTTAGCTTCTGATTTTCGACTAGAAAACTGTTTCTTTTGGTGGCTGATTTGTTTAATACTATTCCAATTTTTGGATTGAGTGTAGGGGCGTTAAAAAAAGCCACTGGAGGATGTTTTTTGGTTAAATCTGCCTTTAAATATTTTGATAGCCCTTCATGGACCGAGTGGTCCCATATTGTGATAAGATCTGGATGGATTTGTATTCCACATCTTTTGAATCTATTGTGTCTTCGCCCAAGATTTTGATAGTATCCTCGTGTAAGGGATAATTGAAGATATTTCATGGTTCAGCACTCCGGATTATGATTAAAAATTGACAATTAAGACATTTTCATATGCATAATCCTAAAATAGGGCAAAATATATCAAATAATACAATAAATCAGATAGCAATTCAGCCAAGAAGTTTTCAAAATATATAAAATAGGAAAAATTAAGGTTTTTGGCTGAACTGTAAGGGAAATGAATGAGACGAGTTTTGAAGATTTATACAAGATTAATACATGAAGCACTAATACTCGTATAATTTCTATATCCTGGTCACTGAACTGAAACTTTCAATTACAGTTTTAAGAGAAAATTTAGCAGATTAATGTCAGTTTAGTTGTCGGTATATTAGGAATTGGGGGGGGAGCTAATTGCACGTGAACCTTAAATTGATATATAATAAGGATAAGAGAGAGATCGCTGCTCAGGACCATTGTCCATTGGTCTGCGCTGAAGTCTTTTCTTACCTCCAAAAGTCCTTGTCTATCCTTCGTAAATCGTTTACGCAGAGGAGAAATTCTCTCCCCTCTGCACATGAGAGGGGGTCCTTCGTTGCATACGGTACAAGACCTGAAGAAACTAGCTGATGCGCTGAATCCCAATTGCTGGACGGAAATCTTTGCATCGAACAGCAGATATAGGGTGGATTCCGAAATGCTCCAGTATATAACAAAAAGAAAAGGCAATCACGGCCAAAAATGCTCTTTTTCTCTTTTTAGAAATAGAATGAACTCAAATGAAATTGAATATATAGAATAGTCTAACGATCTATTGCCAAAGCGGTAGTATATTTGATTCTTATTCGCTGGAACGAGCTGAAGGTCTTGGAAGGTGGACCAAATAAGATAAAGAGATAAGTGGAGGATGCGGAAACTATGTGCGACGTCCTAATTGGTCACCAGACAGTAGAAGTCTCAGTTTATATAAAAAAATGAATAAAATGCATACAGTTTAATAAATTATATGCAAGCCTAAAATTAACATGAGACAAAGAGTGCCGCTGATTTTAAATTTGTCAGTTCTTTTACAAATAGATAATAATCGGGAGGTTAAATTTTATTTTTGTGATTAGCGAATCCTCAAAACTTAACCTTTAAAAATGTAAGGTTTTGCGAATCACTAAATAATTTCCGAAAATAAATGTATTTCATATTTTGTTTGAAGTAAAAATTATGTAATTGTGTACAAGTTTGGAGATTTACTTACAACTATACTCTTTGAACAATACAATTGATTTTTCTTCAAAATAAGTTTCTTTACAACAATTTAGTCTTTTAATTGACACCTCTTGTAAGAATTTGTCGATATTTTGTTATTAGTTGTGAAAATTGTAATTTTGATTTAAATTTAGGGGTCCGCAATTGATATCCGGAATCATTGCTTTTAGCAACAAAATCATTTTCTCATTATTTTCTTTGACGTGCTTGGGCATCCTAACCTCCACCGTCAATTAACTTTTCATATTTTATTTCTGCGCAACTAAGCCGCATCGTTATTCCCTTTCTCGCGACACTCAGTATCTTCTCACACCTTGGCGACTCTCCGAAGTCCAAACAATCCTACTGTTTTCTGAAGAGCCAGTTCACGACCAACCTTTTTTTTAACGAAGGAAAAAATCCTCAGTCTCTGCTATGGAATTACACACACTCTCTGTTGTCACCATTTTGGAAATTTTACGGTATGAGAAACTTTTATTTCTTTTTGGGCCAGATATTAATATTAACTGATTTCCCTCAAATTTTATAGAGACCAGTAGTATAGTAGGAGAGTTCTGGGCCACTTATCCGTCGAGTTGGTTCAATTTCTGCTAAATTGCGGGTCACTTACCGACCGCTCCACCATTGATCTCCGGCAAAGCAGTTTTCTCAAGTTTGATGGTTACTTACCATACCGACTGACTGACTTGGTAGTTCACTTAAAATGTAACTATTTATGAGTGCATCTAACACAGTTGAATACCCCTTCTAAGTGAAGGTGTTCAGGTATAAGGGTCGCTGTCCTCTTACAGTTTATTGTCAATAGCTCGAGAAGTATAGAAATTTTAATAAAAACTAAAAACTCATTGACTATCAACATCCATTCATTCACCTTCTAAATTCCTAATATTTTAAAAATATACTCAAATTGAAATTACATTAAATTCTTAAATGTGAGATTGAACCTTTCAATAATTGTTGCTTTTAGATTACTATAAGTTAAATATCGTTTGATATTATACTATTTTAAAACTCTTTACCTTGATCAGTATGTAAATTTTTTATGCTTATACAAGTACAGATGTCATATCTGTAGTTACAGGTTGATTCCCAATTATCAATATATCTATCACAGGTGAATAACCTAGGTCTCTGAAGCTAGCACCGCCACTTTATAAAATCAAGTTGGGACCTATTCTATAATTTAGGGCTCATTTAGGGCTATTTAGGGCCGTAAGTCCCA
>JAUESI010020168.1:0-12950 GCA_032275145.1 Synergus laeviventris | reverse complement strand
GAAGGTTGAAACAATACTTAACTTCAAACAATTAAAAACATTTAAAGATGTGCAATCCTTTTTAGGACTAGCCGGATATTACAGAAAGTTTATAACCATTTATATATTTATAACAGTTTATAACATAGGCCCGAAAGTAAGACGATAGATATAGATATAGCCGAGCGCGAGCTAGCAGCCGACAATTACTGTTTAATTAATATTAATTATTGCACGTAATTTCGTGCGGGGATGAAGAGAAATAGTATACAACACACCACCTGAAAATATTGGATACCCTGGCGTGGTAGATATATGAGGCCATGACTTCGCCTCGGCCGCATATCTAGCGCGCGCGCCAGGAAACCAACTATTTCAACTATTTCAATTCAGTTAATCCCCAATTTGTTAAACTGATAAATTTATCTTAAAACAGATCTATAAAATTGTTAATTTCAAGACCAACAAATTGGAATTCTCTTTCACTCTATGAAGACTTCAGGAGAATTCAAATGACTTTAAATATTTCAAGAAATTTCACTGCAAGTGAACAGCTAATTTCACGAGTTGTCAACCCCTCGCAATCAAAGGATTATGGGTCTTTTATTTCTACTTCTTTCATTTTCCTTAAATTTAAAAAAATATTAATTCATTTTTTGGATTTAAAAAAATTAAAATTTATTTATATAAAACAAGTATTTTAAGATATTAATTTTTAAGTTGATTTAAATACATTTTAGAATATTTTTCTATTATAAATATAAGTGCAACAATAATTCGATTTAATAAAAAATACAGTAATCACCGTTTAGGACAAATAGATATTATAACAGTCAAGAATCCGGTTAAATAATAAATATGGTATAAGTCTGTGTTTTATAACTTGATTGACGGCCAAATTAAACATTATAACATATGTCACGTAATGCAACGTGTACAATTAACAAACATTTACTACTAGTTATATTCTGTATATAGGACGCTAGCTATAATTCTTTTCCTCTTTCTAAAAACTTATCTCTTCCCTCTCCATCTTTATAGCTATTCTTTCCCTCTTTCTCTAAACATATCTTTTCTCTTTCCATCCTTAGCCATTCTGTCCATCTTTCTTTAAATATATCTCTTCTCTATCCATCCTTAGTCATTCTTTCCCTCTTTCTCCAAATCTTTCCCTTCTCTTTCCAACCTTAGCCATTCTTTCTCTCTTTCTCTAAACCTCTTAATCTTGAGGCCATTACCCCCCAAAAATTATGTATGATGACATACCCTTTCTCTGCCTACCATGCTCCCTTTTCCTCTCACCAACAACATTTCTACCGCCACATATTTCCCACCATCAGCTAAACACCCTTTCTCTTTCCTTTCAATCTCTATCTCTCTCTCTCTCCTCTAACGACACGCGACAAAGTCCGACAAATATATGTAATCTATTTCCGGCTATCAGCCTTCAACTCATTTCCATTTCATCTTCAAATCTCCTATTTCCCCAATGCATAAGAACTCTATTTTATTGACATGGATTCTAAACGGCCGCCAATTACAAAACTCCCCTGCACCAAGATCACGTACACTTGGTTCCCCCATGAAAACCATATATAGTCATTTCCAATCCCGGAAGATGATTGGCTTTACGCATCCGACTTCGGTCTATAAAAACCGCAACCCTTCCGGCATTCGACAGTATAAATACAACATCCGTTGGCTCCTAAAACTCCAGTCTGAAATCAACATCCATCGGCTCCTAAAAACCTTCAATCAACAACGATCCTAAATCTTAAAAATAAGAAGTGCAATTCGACTCAAACTCAAGATCCTAGTCCAAGTGGGACTTAGCATATTTTCGATCGACTCCAGCTTCAACTCTAATTCTTAGTCCAAGTGGACTTAGAATATTCTTCTTCAAACACCAGCTTCAACTCAGACTCTAAGTCCAACCTGGACTTAGAATATTATTCATCAAGCTTCAAGTTCAAGTTTGACTCTAAGTCCAGAGTGGACTTAGAATATCTTCGCAACTTTCGACTTCAAACCATCATTGAAGGAATACTAATCTGATTCAAGGACCAGCTCTACAAAACTAAAAAAACTTCAATTCCAATAAAGTATTTACTTTCCTAAATCCAACATTGAGATGTCCTACATTATTTTATTGAATAAATATCTAACTTAAATAACCTCTAGTGTTTTATTTAATAAATAGGCAGTTATCCTCATCCCAGTTTTAGAACTTTCCATTCTAATCTAGAGCGAGGAAACCTTTTATTATATTATTAAATTTTAAGGTTGTATCTCTGTCCTACGAGACGTAACAATAGGGTAAATCTAAGTAATATTCATCTGCCTTCTAAAAGTGTTCCCTACGTTCCCTAAAATGGTTTGAAGCATAACTTCTCGGATTTTCATGTAAAAATATTCAGAACTTTGTATTTTGGAGCGCGCTAAAGTAAACATATTTATTAAATTTTGTTCTTCGCAAAATCCATTTTTTTCATTTTCCTTCAGAACCAGTACTAAACGATGGGTTCAACTTTTTTGTAAGAGAATAAAACATACACCATAAAATTTTCTACAAAACTATATATTTAAAAAATTATAATTTTCAAAATCGATTTTAAACACAACAGAGACCAATTCGAACGATCAGTAACGGCGCGGCAAATTTTTTGTGTTATTATTAAGTCCGGCGGCTCAATTGAATGATAATAATATTTAACAGAAATATCTCTTTAATAATGAAGAATTAAATTTTATTTCACAAAAATTATATAATTTTGAACAAATTACCTTCAATGATATCATTTATAGGTAATATCATAATTAATCATAATCAATCGTATTATTAATCCTCACATTAAATGTTTATTAATTTTCACTTACAAGTCTAATTATAGAGAAAAGTGCCCTGTTAGCTCTTAATCTGATAGGAAGCTCTATTAAAGCTTGAAATACGTCAAAAAATTCAAATAAATGTCATACATAAAGAATAAATTGCTTAAAATAGTTACATAATTCATTATTAATAATTACTGTTTTACGAATTTTTTACCTTCGCATGAAGAAAGGAGTCCCAGGTAGAAAAAGAGGTACTACATAAATGGAAACTCTAGATCGGACACTCTGGGCGCAGTATAAGGAACACTTTCACTTGTCGGTAATTATTTTAATTCTTTATTCTAAATGTATAACAATTATTCTAATTTTTAAACTTATTTTAAGCTTTAATATTATAGTGGTTTCTGACACTATTAGGTGCTGAGAATGCACCTTCCTCTTTAATTAACCGTTATAACTGACAATTAATAAAATTTTAATATTTTCATACTGCCTATTTCATTTAAAAACTATACCTAAGATGATATATGATGTTTTTTAATATATTTTAACTTTTTTTGTAAAATATGCAACATAAATTTTCAAATAATTTTTGTCCAATAAACCATGAACAGGAAAAATGTTCTCAATTAAAGTATGTTTACAATGACGTAAATATTTTTTATTAACGATTTTTTTTGGCTGACTTATTTAAACTTTTGTTAAGGAGTAAGTTTTATTGAGATTTGAATTTCTTTGTGCGGGATTTCACAAAAAAATTCAAATAAATTTTACTTATGTGTATAATTGTTAAAATATTTCTGATAATATGAATGTTTATACCAGAACTACACATAAGTAAATTGAGTTTCTTTTAAAAATTTTTTAAATTTGGGTGACTATTTTGTGGTAAAAAAAAACTGAGAAAATACTTGAGTTGTAACAAAAAAAAAAAAAGAAAATTTTGAAAATTTTGTTAAGTTTGAATTTCCTGACAAATATATTTTGAAAAAAGCATGCACGTGGAGAACAATTGAAAGAAATTCTGTGAATTTTTTCAGATTTTTGCTAACGATAGAAACAGAGAAAAAAATAAAAACGAAAGTGGACGTTCTCTCCCTAACTCATGCAATATGGCAGCTAACGGTTTGAAATTTTGGGAAAAATTTTTTTAATGTTTGCTTTTAATTTTATGTACTTAATATTTGATTCACTTTGGGAACACTGTTTGCATGCTTAGCCGTCTATACCCTTTGACTTTTTAAAAGGTTTTTATGCTTTCCTGAAGAGAAATTTCTTGACGCTGGCTCCTATTAATATTATTTTTCAGATTTAATATTTTGCAAAATTCAATGTTTCAATTAAGTTCAACTTCTGGTAAAAAATACTGTCTAAATTCAATCAGGAGCAACCTCTATATGCTTATCCTGTTTTCTTCCTAGTTCGGCTTCCTTTTTCTCCTTTCTATAATATGTTTGTTTCTTGAATATCTATTTTATATTTTCCTGAAATAGTGATGTATTTAGAAAATTTATATATTAACATTTTAAGTACTATAAGCTAATTCATAAACAAAAAAACATAAGTGAGTAGGGCTATCTGACTTTCCTATCATTTATTGTAAAATTACCATATACATTTTTAAAAATGTAGGTTTTTTCAACGTATCTCAGATTTCAATTTTTTTTTTTTCAGTATTATGCTTATATGATCCTCTTGGCTTTAATTACTGACCAAAGTGAATATTGTGCTCGGGGCATTGGGGCTCCTTATATTTTCATGACAGTAAACTGTTAGGAAAAGTCGTTTCCCTGGTCCAAGCGTAGAAACAACTTGAATGTCTTACGTTCGATACGTGTATGATCCAACATATAGCTATCCATTGGGGCTGAACCAATGGCCGACAAGTGGCACGAGGTAATCAAGTAGCCGAATGCAATAGTGCAATACTCCGGGCGCACTTTAGCTTTGGCGGATTCCGTCCTCATCATGATACTTTTCAGACCTCAGAATCGAGTATTCGATCCCGTGTGTTGGACATGTTCGCTCTTCTAGTTCGCGTGTGGTATGAAATTTTTATTTACTATTTACAACTTTTGACACCAAGGAAATACCTCATATTTTTGTCTTAATTCATAATATCTCTTCGAGAATTTAATCAAAATAAAAAATATTAGAAACTGTGGTCAGTGTTCGGGATAAGAGCCTCTGAATTTGATATCCTAGGGATATCCAGAGAGTGTATTTTGGGACCATATTTTTCACATCTTAAAATGTACTTGGACCTAATCAGGTATAAATGCTTACTGTGTTCATCCAATTTTTAGACGAAATTTGAACTCTACTTAACTTTTGTAATACATACACACGCACACACACACACATACACATATCATATTAGGGTAAATCAAAAGTGAAGTTCAAATTGATTCATGGTGACACACACCAGTTGGTTAAAAAACCATTTCGAATTTTTCTCAAAATTTTTTGAATAAGGTGGTATGGGATCACACCTACAACTGTAAAAATTCGTATTTTCTTATAGCTTTGATAAAAAAATGACTAATTTTATCTGAATATATTGTAGGAAATTGTCAGGAATAGTAAAAAATAAACTAGTTGTGAAGTTGTATCATCTTTTGTGCCAATTCAATGAGCACTTTGCTTCCTGAGGAAGCAAATAGAGGAAGCATTAAGTAACTAATATATTTTTTTTATTTAAAAATAAATATTTATTGCAAAAAGTAATTTTTCACATTGTAAATATATCCTCTTCTTACCCTTCCCTTCACTTCTTCAATCCCCTCTTCATTTAAAGACAAATGAAATCTAATATTTGCATAATTACAAAGAACCATAACTTCACTTCATTACTTTTCAATCAAATGCATTAATCATATAGGTCAATTGATTCGTCTTGACTCGAGGAACCTTTACTTTTCTTACATCAGCGTTAAAATTTGATTATTTGAGAACTTAAAGTCAAAAAATTAATTTTTTTAAATTATAATTAACCATAACTTTCTTATTTTTGAATGAAATGAATTAATCTTGTAGGTCAGTCGCTTCGTCTTAACATAAGGAATATTTCTTCTGTTTGCATCAGCTTTAAATAAAAATTTTTTAGAACTAATAGTACAAAAATAAATTTTTGAAAATTAAAATTAACTATAACTCTCATGTTTGTTAATAAAATGCATAAATCTTATATGTCAGTCGGTTCGTCTCGACACAAGAAACCTTTTTTCTTTTTACGTCAGCTTTGAATTTTGATAATTTTAGAACCTATGTTCGAAAAATCCATTTTACTGAAATTATAAAAGTACATAAAAATTGTAAAATTAAATATTTTGTTAAAACCTTGTAAGGAACTCAACTTAATATACAGTGCAATAAGTACGCAAAATTTCATCAATTTATCTGTACGCGTTTTCCATACATTGCAGGATCGTTAAAAAACGTGACATACTATATACACATACATAAATACAGTCATACATATACACACACACCCACTCATCATACATCCAGACATATTTTCAGGACATCATATTAGATATATTCTCCTTGAAATATATTGAAAAAATGCTTTTTTTGGAAACTGGATTTTGTCACCACTACAAAGCTTCCTCTACGAGGAAGCATAAGATATTGGAAAGTTGCAAAACGCCCCTCAGAAATTTAAACAATCACATCCTTTTCTAACTGAAAAAATTTCCAGTTTATTTAAAATACTTTTTCATTTTATAACTTTTTATAACCAATTTCTATGGTATTGAAACAAAACTAGACATGTTTTTTTTGTTAAACCTGCGAAAAAGTACAAATTGTGTACGATTGAGAATGGGTTAATGGTTAATTCACAGTTGTATTTTCACAAACTTCAAGCGTTTTTAGTGTACAATTTACAATTCTTGTTTATATGTATATAATAAATATAATCAAATAATATAATATATAGTAGACTCATTCATGCAAAAACATGCATTTTGAAATATTCAAAAAATATATTTTTACAATATTTTTAAATTCTAACTACAAGGCGTCATTTGTTGTTAAAAAGTTAAAGAAAATCATAATGAAATTTTTTTAAAAATTATTACCTATTGTTCTATAGAGTTACTTATTTTTATATCCTGAGAAGGTTGACATACCCAAATCTCCCTAATAATCTCTTTTTTATTTCACCTTAGTGAAGTAGGGATGAGATCTCAAACCAAAGAACGACGCAAGCAAATCAATAGTAATTAGTTTATTATAGGTTTCATACATAATCTTTAATTTTGAGAATTGATATAAAGAGAGCAAAACTGAGAGAGTGATGGATCGATTATGGAACTGCTGGATTCTGGCATCGCTCTGTAAAGAACGTTTCAGGACTGGTTACTTGGTGTAGAATAGATAGGTCGGCAGCTTTGCGCCGATACTGGGAATTCTTCCCGGTAATGATTCCTCGGTTACTGGCCAAACTGGACTCGTGGATTACTGAACCGAAATGGGCTCGTAGATTACTGAACTGGTTACTGGTCTCGTCACTGGACTCGCGGATTACTGGACCGAACTGAACTCGTGGATTACTAAACCAAACTTGAGCTAAATTAGAGTGAGTCGCACCGAACTTCTCTTTAGCACTTAGTTCCTGAAACTTGATCTTGACTTCTCCGAGAATAATTGACCGATTTTAATGACTTAGTGCGGACTGCCCCCTTTCTTGGTGACACCCTTGGTTTATATGTTGAACATCATTGATCCCGTCACCCCATTCCTCGTCACGGTGGTACCCTAGGTACTTCGTTCTTAACCCCGTTCCATGTCGCTGTGGCACCCTAGGTACTTCGTTCTTCACTGCGCCTCCTCCATAGATTCTCGATGAGTCAAGTAATATTCCATGGTCTCCTTAATGAGTAACGGATGGGTTATTGCTGCAGGTCTTCCCGAATCAATTTTGAGCTCAATCTATGAGACGAAAATTGACCGATGCCGGGTTTCTCTCTAGCGAAGGAGATAGATAATTTATATTTCTCTTTGAATCAACTCTTGAAAATGTTTAACAAATCATGTTTTAAGAAATTATGTTTTAATATTAATTATTAGTTACGATTACGTAACATTATTAAGAGTTACCCAAAACGCCTTTTTAAGATAGCGGTTAGTTAATTCTTCTTGCATTCGAAGTTTATTTCTAGTTTCTAACTCATTGATAGCCCGACAGTATATAAAGCAAAAATCAACAAAATTTTTGGGCCTTTTTTTCATATAGCGTCATTAAAAAAATTTGTTTTCTTAGAATTTAAAAATTAAAGCTACAGAGCGTTATTAGTAGTTAAACAGTGAATATAAAATTAACATTGCACGATTTTTCTAAACTAATCACCTGTTGTATAAAGGTATAAATGTTTCTTAGAAAAGCGTTTTGTGTAACACTTCTATCTGTCTAGAACAATAGGTAATCATTTTACAAAATTCTTTCGTAATAATTTTATACTAACTTTTTAACGACTAAAGATACCCTATATTTAGAATTTACAAAATCTAAAAAATATGTTTAATTTTAAAAAATGAAGGTTTTTGGAAAAAGGACTCGAGATATGCTTTCAGTTTCTTGCTTAGAATGCCTAAACATCATCTACAAGTTACATTCTGCAGAAAACGGGCGACTGAGAGACTCATCGTTCGTTCCCTAAATTTCGGATTTTAGAATTCTTATATTCGTTTTGTTCATCTCTTTACGAGATGATAAAGTTATGATTACCCTTATTTTTTTTTTTGAATAGCTGGATGTTGATTGCCAAATGAATTCCTTGGGCATTTAAAGGACAACAAATAGTAGAAACTACAATTTATTTTACAGGCATCTTTTTTCTCACTTAAACACAGCTTTTACACTAGATAATTAGTACAGATTCGTTTCTTTCATTTAACTTGAAAATTACGCCCGTGCCTTCGCTTCTCTCTCTGCTTTCGCACTGACACGCAAACTCGACCCCTCTTCGATCCAGTAGGAAGGGCAAACCTCTTACTTATGATTAATAATATAATTATAACACTTATAATTTTAGAACATGCGTGAACATACCGCCCGCCTCGTTTCAAAATTTTGAAACGAAATATTTAGTCTACAGAAGTATCACTAGAATATCAGTTTGGAATTGTTAATTTAAATATAATTTGAGTACATAAGTAGAAATAAACAATTTTCTTTAAAGAATTTTATAGAATAAATTATGAAGGCTGTGCCGCGCGCCATGACCAATTAATTTTAGATTACCAATCCTTAACATTATTGACAGGTAAAAGATATAATTGTACAATAGGTTTATCATAATTTCCTTTGGCAGTTTTAATTGTAATAGATCTTACTAAACTATCTCGGCCGGGGTAACAAGAACGTCCTAACGTCCATTTACCATACAAGGTGGAGTATCTCTTTCTCTTAGTAAAACTACATCTCCCACACAGATGTTCGAAATGGGTTTTTTCCACTGTATGATGCCTCGAGAGAGACAATCAACAGGATTTAATGATGTAGGAATATGATTCCATTTAGCATCCGGAACCAACATAGAATCAGACCAACAATATAAGGGAGTTTTGGAAAATTGCATGGAATCCATCACTTTTCTAGCTAATTTTGCTAAAAATACGGCAGCACAGAGACTAAAAACGTAGTTTTAACCTTTTTTTCAGAATCAATTATTTTAAAATAAATAGCGGCTCCATAAGCTTTACTTGAAGCATCTGCAAATCCATGTAATTCAATCGATTTTGAATTAGAGCTAAGACCATTCCATCGAGAGATTTTTCAATTTTTAAATAGTGGCAAGCTTTCGTAATACAAATTTCATTTATTTCTAAGATTTTGTGGGAGAATATCGTCCCAATCTAATTTTTTGAGCCAGAGTTCTTGCATGAAAATGTTTGCTTTGATTATTACTGGAGCTAACCATCCGTGTAGATCAAATATACGAGCTATTAGAGAGAGAACTATTCTTTTTGTTACAACTTCGAATTTTTGAATGTTTATTAAAAATAAAAAATTATATGATCTTGGACATCAATGATAAGCCAAGAACAGATTTAGTTTCGTCTTTATATCTTTCTAAACTAATTGTTTTATTTTCAGAAAGAGAACTGTTAATTTTTATAAGTTCAGGATCATTAGCCACCCATTTGTGAAGAAGGAAACCTCCTCTGCTTAAAAGTTTAATAAGATCGTTTTGTAAGAATAGAGCTTGTTCTAGATCATTAGCTCCAAATAAAACATCGTCGACATAGAAATTATTTTTTAGTTGATAATGCACTGTTGCTCTTGATGGGCCTCTATTGCAAACAATACGCTGCAAATCAACATCTCTAGGGTCTAACAAAATCTGTCTGAACATTTTACTAATATTAGCAGTTAAACCAGATTTATAATTTCTCCATCGAAAGATAATGGCCGGAAGGTCATTGTGATGTTTAGGACGTACTAAGAGAAGGTCATTTAATAATTTTCCTGTAGAAGCAGGAGAGGAAGCATTGCAGACTACTCTTACTGGAGTAGAAGTGCTGGCTTCACGTATAACTGAGTGGTGATGCAAATAAACTGGAGGATAACCCAAAAGAGTTGTTTCAACTGAATCCGATATTTGACGCATATGGCCCAAGTTCTCATACTCTTCAAGAAAAGCGTCATATATTTTTGCTAAATCTGGATTTTTACCTAAACGACGTTCCACACTAGTGAGTAAAGATAAAGCTCGAGGTGGAGAATTTCCAAGAGAATCGAAAGATTCCATTTTAGGCGGGAGACGAACTACATAACGACCGTATTGCGTGCGCCAATGTGTTTTCAAAAATGATCTTCGCAACGTTGATCTTCATCTGTCAACATTGATTGTTGCGAAACTTCTTCAAGTTCCCAGAACTTTTTTAAATCAAAGCTTATTTTTTTATTTATTTGAACATTAGATTGAGCTTCAATATTATTTTCTGAAATTGGACCCGAAATAATCCATCAAAACACTCTATGTTATGCTGTAAAAGAGCCAGGAGGTCCTTTACATAACCTTGACAACAGAAACATGCCACAATAATCAGCACCTATAATTAAATCAATTTGTTCACTACTCAAAGGAGCAGGATCTGCGAAATCCAGGTCACGAAGGGGATCCCATTCAGAGCTTATTTCTATCTTTGGTGGGTTATAATTAATAAGTTTTGATAGAACAAAAGCTGAGGTATTAAAGGCTTGATTTTTCATTTCATATTTTGAAGAGATAAATAAATTTACTCGACATTTGGCTACTCCAATTAGAACATTCGCAGAGGCCGTTACTCTAATATTTACAGGAAAACGTTTTGGTCGAAAATATTTAATCAATGATTTAGATGTAAAGGTGGCATCAGAATCTTGATATAAAAATGCTCGCGCAATGATTTCTCCGCCATTGTGAGCACGAATTCTATTTTTAGCCGTAGCTAGTAATGTTTTTGTATTTTGAAAACATATTGAATTAATTACAGAATCAGTAGACAGAACATTACAAGTAGTATTATAAGTAAGTTCTTGCGCTCTCCCCTCGACATTACTGGTGGAAGGAGTTTGATTTGAAGATGACGATTGATTTTGATAAAAGAATTGTTCTGAAGAATTCGGCGAAAATTGGTCATTATGCATTAAAGTGTGATGAGGTCTTTTACATTGAAAACAAGAAACTTTGCTTTTACATTCTCGAATTCTATGGTTAGATCTTAAACATTTAAAGCAAAGTTCTCGAGAAAAGTCTTTGTGTTTAGTTACAGTGTATTTTCTAAAATTCTGACATTGTGATAAATAATGATTCCCATTACAGCAGATACATCTAGAAGCATTAGAAGTTGTAGTATTATGTAATTGCACAGAGGATTTTCAAAGCGAAACAAAAGTAACACTATTCGCATTCTTTGATTCAGATTTTGACATATTAAGAGCCTATAAAGTACGAACTATAGTATCAATGAATCTACTAAAATCGTTGTAAGTAGGATAATCTGTACTGCTCGAAAGAGTTTTTTCCCACTCTGCTATAGAATTTTTATATAATTTGTTTAAAAGAGAGTAAAATAAAAAGTGATCCCAATTGTCAGTAGGACATCCTAAATTTTTAAGAGCCATAAGTGCTTCATTAGTAGTATCTCGTAAAACTTTAAGATCCTTAACATTATCGTTCGTAAGACTTGGCAGAGAGAGAAACAAATGAAGATAGGAAGTTATCAAAGCTCTTTCATTATTTTAACCCGATTTTATTGTATTCCAGGCTCCTTCACAATTTTCATCGGTGAAAGCAATATTTTTTATTAATTGCAAGGCCTTTCCAGTAAGTTTAGTTTTTAAATAATATAATTTTTGCACTGGAGATACTCTTGGTTTGTTGTGGATTCAAAAAAATCTCTGAAATTGGACCAGTCCAAATAATTACCGGAAAATTGAGGTATTTGAATCTCTGGTAGTTTAATTCTATATTCCTGAAAAATAATTCGAGAATTGCTAGCATTTTGACTCACATTAGCACCGGGAATAGTTAGATATGAAATAAAACTTTCAGAATTTTCTTGAACTAATCCATAAATTATTTCATCAAAAAAGTCTAGAGCTTTGAGAAACTCCTTCTCGGCTTAAAGAAATTCGTCATTCACATAATACGCTACCTGAGCCTTATCTACCTTAGAAGAACTGGCTGAGACAGAGATTCGAGGTTCTAGTTGCTCGCATTTCTCCCAAGTTGACTATAGCATATTTAATCTTCCTTGTGCGACCGGTATTGTCACCTCTTTGCTGTTGATCTCATGGAAAGATGGAAGTGCTCTTTTTATTTTATCAAAGAGAAACATCTGTTCAGCTATAAGTGCCTCCATTTCGAAAAAAAATAAACTAAAGTTCTTTCAAATAATCGTTATTCAATAACCCGAAGTGTTTCTTTAAACTTATCACTTGAGGACCGATAATTTTATAGAATTTGACTTGAAGTATATAACTGTCTTCAAATAAATCAATGTCTTAAGATTGTCTTTCGAAAGGATGACAGAAATCAATAATATTTCAGATGCTAAACAATAGTTAGCCTCGAGTGCAAATATTATGAATAAAGTAAACACTTTCTTTTGATACAGAAAGTATCATCTTAGTCAGAGAGAGAAGT
>JAUESI010020167.1:0-12955 GCA_032275145.1 Synergus laeviventris | reverse complement strand
AAAAACCATGAATGGGAAAAATATTCACAATTAAATTATCTTTCAAGTGTCGTGAATCTTTTTTATTAGCGATTTTTGTTGACTGAGTTATTCCAACTTTTGTAGAGGGACAAACATTTAATGAACAGATAGTAACTGAGTTCCAATTTAACAGCTTAAGATGTTATCATGAAAAAGTCGAGGTGGCAAAAGACAGTACTTCTCTCAAACCCCTAGGCTTCTTGGAATTGGAATTTCCGGTTTGTAATCATAAAATGAAGACCACTTTCCTAGTTCGTGATGAAACTAACGTACCCTTTATCCTCGGTGATTCATTGATCGATGAATAAAAGGCCATCTATCACAGAAATAAGAAATGCATTTTCCTAGACAAGGACCTGCGATTCACCATCTATTGTAGAGGCGTCCCCCCACACCTGCAACCAATGATTCTGAGATATTAGAGGCTTCATGAAATGTCCCCGCACCTTACCTCCTAAAATTTCGGGAAGTTTTTCAACGATTTCAACCAATCGCCAACCTGACCGGTATCCTACTTACGTCAAATCTACCGAACAGCGATTCAAAGTTACGAATTTCGCGCTGGGGGTACTCCTCCTCACCGAGCATGTACCCCTGAGGAAAACCGCTAACACCCTGTCTAGTAGGTCGCAGGCAGTCTTTGGTAATGTCCGCTTTAACCAGACAAGTATCGCGAACGTCAGTCTGGGCACTATGATGGCTCGGTAATTCCACATCAGTTGTTGTGCGTGGAGTCTCCATGTCGCTCCAATAGCTGTTTTGAACTGCCAGAAGCTAACGCTCGCCTCGGCATACGGCACCATCAAATTTCCAATCGATATATCCACCAGCCTTCTAAACTTATATTTCCTAGTGAATACAACAACTGCTGTCTTGTCCGCTTGAAAGCTGAGGCCCTTTCCCTCACACCATTAAAGAGTGTTACTCAGAGCTCTCTGTATGATGTCTCTGAATGTTTCTTCGTGCATGCCTCTGACTAGTAGGCAGATATCATCTGCATACCCTTCATTATTCAGTAGTTTCAAGAGATACGCTATAGATACTTTGCCCTCTACTCGGCAATCCTGCCAACTCGAGGAGAAAAGCCCAGCGTCGACATTATCCACCTGGTAATCACTATCTGCACTCCATGCTCCTCTGCTTCCTGCCGTAGCAGCCATTGAGGTTCGACTGATGGCCCTTTCAATATCCAGAAAGCCGTCTATACAGACACCTTTCGAAACTAACTGCTTTTCTATGAAGTTGGTCGTTGATAGAAAAGCTGTATATCTGATAGGCGTGCTGTTCCACATGAAAAAAAACTTCTTTCGTGCCCAGGTGGACCTTGAAGTTTTTGGTCTTGATCACGTCTTGACGTCGACCCCATGAACTAGCAGGCTAAAGTTAGTCTCCAGGGTCTCCATCTTGTGGACCACCCAGTTCCTGGTATTAAGGCCAGTATTCTGCAAAGTTAGTGCTTGCCTCTCTTTGCGGCGACAGTACCTTTAACGTCAGCTTAATTCACTTGACGAGCTTGCCAGGGCGTACAAGTCGCAGCTCAGACCCGTCAGCTAGCTTCAGGAGGGGCACCGCCTCGCACAGTCACACCCCCACCGTCGCTTCGTCCTCGCAGACGAAGATGATTGTGCCGTTCGTTAGGACTGTGTCGTAGAACCTAGAGATCACCCCTTTTCCCGAAAACTCTAGGATTCAGTCCACGACACAACCCTTCACCTAGGGCTAGTCTTTCAGCTAGCGCCTCCCCTACGGTCACCTCGACCTTGAGGAGGTTGCCAGCGAGAGTAGCCCATGAGTATCCTCGCTGTGCAGCGGAGTTTGGCTCCTGCCACCCTTTCTTTGTTGTGGGCTTCACCGTCGGGTCGGAGACACTCCCCTCCATCCGTTTCTTCTTCTCGTCGATCGAGCCGTGGCGCTCATTGAGGGCTTATCTATAATTTGCATGGGTTGGAAATTTTTGTTCCTTATAAGTTTCTTTTTCTGACATCTCCTACAGTATTTTGCGTATTTTTGAACATCAGTTTCATGATTATTCCAAAAATAATCATTTCTGATTGTCCAATATGTCTTTGAAATACCGTTATGTTCCCTTACTGTGGATTTATTAGTTTCTCTAATTAATTTTCCTCGTTCGATTTGTCGGGAAAAATAATATCTCCTGAACAAATGAAAGGACGAAGTCCATTTCTACCAAAATGCTGTTGGATTATTTGTTCAATGGAAGACCAAGATAGATAATTTACCGTTTTCAACCTTTAAAAATTTCACGCATTCGAATTTGAGAGGAATCATAGCTTCTTTAACGAGTTATTCTACGTGAAATATCGTTGAAATAAGAGGGATAATTATTTTTCGCCTTCACAACAAAAATGAAGATGTAACGACAATTATGTGCCAAAAAAACTGTTCGACTTAGGTGTAGATTTTCTGTTTTTAAATTATCAACATTAATCCTATATTTGTGCTAATTAGATCCCTGTTTATTTGTATGTCTAAATTGCAATCCGATACTCGCTCCCCTCACCCTACTCGAGGTTTGCAATGGACTTCTTGCCATTTCTGTAGATCGTATCTGGGATCCTTAAAAAAGTAAACTTTTCTTCACTGGATCATTATTATTGAAGATATTGAGTATCTCTCTTCCCCAGCTGATCACCGTTCTTTAATTTGGTTACACAACCTAAAAGATCCATATTCTCTGTTTGCACGGGTAAAGTTACTATATTCATTATGTATCATTAATGTTAAAAAATACTGTTTATTCAACTTTTAATTTAATGCCTAAGTTACAAATGAGTGGTTAGATGAAATATACGAAAGACACGAACCAAGGTACACGTACAAACCCTGTTCATACTCTGTCCAGGATGGTTTTTGACTCCTGACTTTATACCTAAGAAGGAATGCGGAAACTTAAGTGCTAGATTCCGATGTTGCAAAAAAGGTAGACCCAAGAAATACTTAAAATTTGTAGCTGTTGCAAATACCCTGAAAATTTAGAGGCTGCAAGAAAAGGGTTTCCGAGTAGATACAAAATATTGGATTACAGACAAGCATGCCAGACACTCACGTTTCCATCGAAATTAAGAAATGTGATTCATTTTGACAAAAATTCTCGTTTAGGACAATGGAAAATAAAATTGAGTGAGTACGAATATGAAATTCTTTATAAACCTGAAAAAAAAACGCTAATGTAGACGCGTTTTCTTGAAATCCAATTGATAAAATAAATTAAGGGAGCGAGACCTCGATGACTCTCACTTCTGAGAAGTGTTTTCCCCAGGTACGACGTACCAAAGTGAACAGTTCAAGGGCGCTGCTACTTAAATAACATGGCCTAGATAAGCAGACTTAAGTTTATTCAAGTGATTTTCTAAGGTTTTTCCATAAACAACTATGTCCTCCATGAACTCGAGATGTACGAGAGGGGTAGAAAATGTTGTTTTGGCTCGTCATTTTGGGTCCATGGAAATCTGATGAAACCCGGAAGTTAAATTCAGTACCAAGAAATATTTTGCTTTGCCCAATTAGTCTGGAATGTCCGTAATGTTAAGGAGTGGGTAAACGTCCCCAACAGTTTTCACATTTAATGCAAGATAGTCAATGACCATCCTCCATCTTTTGATTCCCTGTGAATCGCTTTTTTTAGAGATGATCCACAGGGTAGAGTTATATAGGGAGTCTGATGACTGTACCACACTATTGGTGAGAAGTTCTTTCACCTGTTTACGGAGTTCTTCCCTAAGAATATTTGGATATCTATAGTTTTTATGAAATATAGGCCTATCATAAGTTGTAATAACCTCATAAGTCTTCAACTATGAGGATTTTTAGAAGAAGAGCGAATTTTGTTACTCGCGTTCCTTCTATTCTTCCTTAGAATTTGTGAGCTGTATGCCACTTCGAGCACTCCTCTAAATTGTATGTCACTTGAGGTACAGTTAGAGGCGAAGCACCTCGCTGTTTACCCCCCCTCCCCCATCCTGGTGACTACACGCACACCTACAAAAATACCAAGTCAGGCGATAATTTTTCAAACGTACCCTTGTAGAAGTTTATTTTCTTTTAAAGGAATTTCGATCAGGGTTTTTGTTCTAGAAGGAAGGAAAATTGTTTTATATATTACTGACAGCAATTCTTTACTTTCTAAATGAATATTGAGACCTGCTACTGAAAGAGTGGTACCCTGTTGTTTTGAAAGGTTATTTCTATTATGCCACTTTGCGAACTTGGAAAATTATTTGAAACAATGTGTTTGTTTCAATTTCATTAATGAAAGTTTTTATTTCACCTAAAGTGGGAATTATTAACGGCGAGATTGTAACTAAATTATAAATTTTGTTTTTATTTACCCATGTTCGTGAGTCGACCCGATAATATTTTACTAAGTTAAAATCCGAACGCGTGTCAATCATAAAATTTGCCCCTCCCTTAAAGAAAATTTGACCTTTTAAATATATAATGTCAGTTAGAACTCTATTATATTCGGTTTGATTGTTGGCGTGAAACGAGTTCCTTTATTTTGAAGCTCCCTATCACGTCTCTGTTTTAGTCTACACTGACTAATAACATGATTGTCCAATCCGTGGTTCTTTATGAATATTTGAAAAATAAATATCTAACCTGGAAGGAAAAAAAAGAGTATATTTCACAAATAAGAACCACTCAATATTTATCTAATATAATGGCAAGTGTTAATCATTTAAACCAGGATGATCCAACTATACAGTACAGTTCAAGGTTATACCTTATCAAAAATATATTATCAATAAAAGATCAATACACTCGGGAAAAAGGCGTCGAGAAAAATCAGATTCCAATATCTTTCAATGACGCTCGGAGCTTCGAAACATAGCCTCAAATAAATGAAGACTTCAATTTTCGTTTAACGCGTCAGAATATAATCCAAAAACCTGAAATTTGTCAATTCTACTAGAAATGTGAACAACAATACGTCACTTTATCGTAAAACACTCGCTTTATTCAAATTATGTCCTTCTCAAAATGATAAAATCGTGTTAAAAAAATGTCAAACTTATTTTTCACCAAGACTATATGAGTGGAAATCATTCTTGACAACGTAAAATTACTAATACTGTGTTCTTAAAAACTTTTATTTTATAATCAATCGAAACAAACTAAATAAAAAAAACGAAAAGTGCAAATTTAAAAGGGATGAAAAATTTTGTATTTGAAATTTGCTTTGTGGTATCCAGAAATATTCACAAAAATATTTTTATCAGTAGGTACAGAAAATTATTCAACTTAAGACATAACTTATACTTCTGGAGATATTAAATGAGAGAAAAAAAAGGGAGCCAAACGAATTCACTAACTGTCACGTCACCATTGGAAGCATGACATTTTCCAATACTTTTCAATGCAAGCCTTCTTACTGGGCACTCAGTATATGTAAAAGTACACTTTACTATTGAGAATTTCACATTCCATACACGTTTTCTTATTTTAACTTCATATTTCGAAAATGAAACGAATATAATAAATTTCCACAAAATCTTTGACATTTTCTACAAAAGTAGGTTGATTTGTATTTTGTATATATTTCTTAAAAGGTCCTTATAATTATTTAACTTTCGTATTCTGTAGTAGCAACTGCTACAGAAGACTGCAGTAGTAGGAACTACTACAGAATTGGCTTATTTTTATTAAAAAATGTTTTAATCTTAATTTTTTAAATATGATTTATTTGATAGCATCCAAATAAGTGTATGTAAAATTTAATAGAACCTATTTCAGACTTACAATTTAATTTTATAGGGTAGGGATGTAACGCCGAAGTAAAGGTTATATGCCTTTACTTAATAAAAGAATAACTTTGGTTTGCTTAGTTACTTTATTTAGCTGCGTGCAGCTATAGGACTAGATCTAAACTAAGGAACCTAGGGAAGGTCGATGCATCGCTCGATCCTAGATCTTTCTACCCTAATGTACTATAGTGAAGGGGATAGCCACATCCTGCCATCCGTTACAATCCTCCCTCTCTAAGTTTGCCTGCGTATTCTCTAGGCTTAGTTTCATTAATGGTATATTATATATTTATTATTAATGGGAATAAACGTTTCCTTATGTAACAAATAAGGGGAGAAATTACATTACAATAATTTGCTTTTAGTTTGGTATTCAACTAACGATGCTGTACATGATTCTCTGTCGATTAACTTTACATTCGGTTGGATTCGTTTATAGATTTTACAAAACTCGATGTGTTTACATAAGCTAAGTGTTATTCCACCATTTATAGTATTAATCGCTATTTCTACATCTTAAAAGTATGGCATTACGTTGTCTAAATGAATTCTTACTATTTTATCCTTATTCCGAAGTCGGAGATTATTGTTGTGGGTATAATCTATTATTTCATATGGGCCTTTCCAACTTGCTTCTAATTTATTTGTTTTTGTTTGGTTCAGGATTTTAACTAACTGCCCGGGTTTGTACAACGGATGTGTTCTTGTAATTCTTTCATCTAAACGTTTTTTGTTCTTTTCCATTTGCAGATGGATTCTTTGCTTGGCCTTTTCCATAATTTCCTCATTCTTCTTCTTCCAATTTTTGATAACATCTTGTAATGTTAATGTTGGAGAATTTGATATAGTAGATGGTATGTTGGGTTCCCTGCAGAATGTTAATTCGTAGGGTGAAAATCCTGTTGAATCGCTTTGTATGGTGTAATCGAATAGTTTATGAATTTTAGGTTTTCATCTTAGTTTTTTGAGTTTTCGGCGAAAGTTGTTTTTATTATATTAGTCACGGTGGAATGCATTCGTTCTACATTTCCATTAGCTTGAT
This sequence comes from Synergus laeviventris, assembly GCA_032275145.1. Classification (NCBI taxonomy): domain Eukaryota; kingdom Metazoa; phylum Arthropoda; class Insecta; order Hymenoptera; family Cynipidae; genus Synergus; species Synergus laeviventris. The sequence continues at coordinate 6,127 of JAUESI010020167.1, read as the reverse complement.
GATGAAATGCAGTGGTTTTAATGTGTTTAATTTGTAAAGATTCTTCGAATTGCTGCATCAATTTGGACAGAAAGTTTTGTCCTTGGTCAGTTAAGATTATCTTAGGTGCTCCGAATATATAAATGTAGTGCTCTATAATATTTTCTACTATGGATTTAAAGGTTTCATCTTTCATTGGTAGTAAAAGGGTGTATCTGGTTAGTCTATCTTGTATATTAAGAATGTATTTATTTCCTTGGTCCGTTTCTGGTAAGGGTCCGAAAACATCCATTGCTATTTTGTTATTTGGTTTTAACGGGATAGCGGGCAATATACTTTCTGCCTGATTTGTAATGCGTGTTGTTTTCTGAAGTTGGCAAATAGGGCATTTCTTCACGTAATTTATTAGATCTTTATCCATCCGATTTCTTTATTCATTTTTATCCATATGTCCGATTCTTTCAACTTTCATGATGTTGTTTTTCTCTTCTCTCGTTAATTCCCTCAGGTTGTTAAAGCATAGGTGGAACTGATGTTCTGGATATAAATTGGAAATGAACTTTATCATTTCTTGTATAAGTTCCTTTTCTATTGGTGTTATTAGGGGGTAACCGAATATAAGTCTTATTATTGAGAGTTTTTTGTTTATTGCCTCGTCAATGAACCAGCCGAGCTTTCTTAATTAATTTTCCTCGTCGAACGGTGGTAAATCCTCTTTAGAAATGCTTTTCCATAGCTTACCAAAAGCATTGGGTGTGGTTTTGACTTTTCATGGTATGGGTTGTAATTTCCAATTAATAAAATCCTTATATAGTTCTTGCTGGTTCCGTGAATTATTTTCTGGTGGATTGTCATCTTCTGAAGGCGATTCCTCTGAAGGTTCTCTCACTCCCATGTATGGTAATTTAATAGGGGTTTCTAATAGTTCTTTTTTTTATGACTGGTTTTTGGATAGGTAAAACTTTCGGTGCTTCTTGTGGTGGATCTTCCTGTTGAATAGGAAATAGTATCGAGAGATAGTCAGCTACTTTATTTTCTTTCCCTTTAACATAAGCGATTTCATATTTATCTTCTTTAAACCTTAATCGCCATCTTGGTAATCTGAAACTCGGATCTTTAACGTTATGTAACCAGATTAGCGCTTTGTGGTCTGTTTGGATTTTGAAGGTATTTCCTAATAAATATTGCCGGAGCCGTTTTAGAGCCCACACTATTGCAAGGAGTTCTTTCTCACTAGTTGTATAGTTTTCCTCGGTTTTATTAAGAGTACGTGATACAAATAAACACGGCTGATTGTCTTGGGAAAGTACTGCTCCTAGTCCTTGATTTGAGGCATTGGTAGTCAATGTAAATTGCCTATTAAAGTCAGGGAATCTTAAGGCGGGTGCTGTGGTTAATAAATTTTTAAGGGCGTAGAACGCTTTTTCACAATTTATTGAACAATTGAAAATTGTGTCCTTTTGAGTCAATTTAATTAGTGGGCGAGCTACACTGGAAAAGTTTTTAATAAATTTTCTATAATAGCCCGTTAAGACTAGAAAGGATTCCACATATTTTACTGTTTTGAGATGCTTAAAATTTGGGATTGCTTCTATTTTCGCCGGATTAGGTTTTACGCCGTTTGATGTTATTAGGTGACCTAAATATTCCAATTCTGGTTTTAGATATTAGCACTTCGTTAGTTCTAAATGTAAGCCTAGTTCCTTTACTCGTTGAAGGACTAATTGTAAGTTTTCGTTGTGTTCTTCGAGGGTGCTTCAAAATACAACTATATCATCGATATATATGCAAAACAAATTTTACCTATTAATCCTCTAAAGGCCTTTTCCATTAGCCTTTCGAATGTGGCTGGTGCGTTTTTTAAACCAAATAGCATTCGGTTATATTCAAAGTGTCCCTTTGATGTTGAGAAAGCAGTGTATTTTATACATTTTTCTTTCATTGGAATTTGATGGAAGACTGCACTCATGTCAAATGCTGAGAAGAATTTTGCTCTTTCTAGATGATCTAGGATATCGTCTATCACTGATTGCGAATATGCATCTTGATCCGTGACTTTATTTATTTGTCTAGAATCAATTACCATTCTGAGTTTGTCCCCTTTTTAGGTGCAATCCATAGTGGAGAGTTGAATGGTTTCTTCTAAAGAGAACTCGCGATGTTTTTCTGACAGTTTGTGTGACCGCTAATTTATTATCTTCCCTGAATTTAAAACTATTTAACTATCATCTTCTTGATGTTTTCTCGCGTACTGATATAATTCTTTCAAAGCTGATAGTGTCTGGGATCTTTTCCGGTTTATTGGTGTAGTTGAAATAGGGTACTTCAATCTCTTGATGATAAAGTGTATATAGTCCGTCAGGAATTTTTTCTTGAATTTCAATCCAAGCCACATCTTGGCATCCGTTACAGGGACATTGAAACTTAAATTTTATGACAATCACATCTATGAGAGATTTTTTTTCAAGTGTACCCACTTTCAAAACCGATGTCATCTGATCGGACTCAACTTGCACAAAGTTTATTCCGATTGGGTAGTAGTTATCACACCAAATTTGAATGAGATCGGTCAGAAACTTGTCGAGTGGGAGGGGAGGAGGGTATTTTGGAAATTTCGTGAATATCATGTATTTCGGCGATTTTTGACTCTTGTAATAGCGATGAAAAAAACTTAATCTAATGCATTTTCGATAGAGTTTTTCATGCTCTTTCGATTAGTCCTATAAATTGTTATGAAAAATAAATATTTGCTCTTCAAAACTGAAGGTCAAAAATAAATTAAACTTTTTCTCCAAAATCGATATTTTTGTTTTTTTTTGGTCTTAAAAGAAAGCATATGTTTTTTCCTATAATACTATGCAGATTAGAAAGTGGGCTTCATATTTTTAATTTATAAAAATAAACGTTGAGTACTTCGGAACGCGTATTACGCTGGTTCTCAAGCCCCGCGGTGCACCGTGATGCCTTAACTGTATTGTTTTTACCAAAAGTAATAATATATACGTGCACGGACGAAATTTTGAAAAAATTTTTAATTTTAGAAACTCAAATTATTGAATAAGAGGTGGGATAAAAAAAGTGCTTTTATGGATTGTTTAAAATTAAAGTTTGGAGATTCTTTTTTGCTAATGTCTGGTATTCTATCTGCCTTTCTTTCCGCATTTCATTTTTTTAGTGACAGTTGTTATCACATTGTTTTCTAATTTTAGTTTCTTCTCTTTTGGGAAGTAGTCGCATTCCGTGGCTGAGGAAAATTTCTTCAATTGAAGTCTTCCAGATAGAAGACCAAACATTAGCATAAAAAAATCTCTGAGCTTTAATTTTACACAATCCATAGAAGCACTTTTTTTTACCCGACCTCTTGCTCAATAATTAGATTTTCTAAAATTCAAAATTTCGTCAGTGCACGTAATTCAGGCATTTAAATAATGCGAAAAAGATAAAGATAAGAGATATGAGATAAAGATAAATTCCGCAAATCCTTGTTAAAGGATAAATTAATTTTATAAGGGATAAATTAACAAAATTTTATAATAAAAGATAAGATACAAAATTAGGGTCGATCAAATAGATTAGCTCAGTTTAAACAAAAAAATGGGGTGGAGTTCCAAAAAGCGCTTACCTCCGATTAATTTTAAACTCTGTATAACTATGTATTTTGACGTGCTGATAACGAATATGATAATGAAAATGCCTGAAAATTTCATTTTCATGGCGATAACCATGAAAACTCCATAAAAATAATGTTTTTTACGTTCATCTCAGTGCATAGTAAAAATTTATAAAAAAGCTTCAAATAAAAGTTGTAGATCCTTTAAAAATACATAGTTTATGTGAAATATGGTTTTACCCTACGACTGATAGTTTTCGAAAAAATAAAGGAAATGTCGGTACGAAGTGTAGAGTTGCTTATGTCAGACACGACCCCTTTTCCAACGTGTTATGGGGGGGGACGAGAAATCACCCCTCTGACTGGTCACAAAAATAACGTAGGACGCATACCATCCCCATTCGTCCTCTAATGTTTCGTGGAAACATATCTTTTGCCATTACCCTATTGTTTTAGCATTAATGCCTACTTACGCACTTCGCCGTGGGAACGCTGGAGTTTGGTCTTTGAAGTGCATTATATTTTTTTTGTGTTTTTTTTATTTTACAGCTTTTTAAAGAGTTTTTACTTTTTGTATTTTTTTTACATTTTTTCGTATTTTTTTAAGAAACGGTTACTACTTTTTGCCCGGGTAGCAAATTTTAATGTCCGCAATTAATTGTGTGAACGGATCGAGTCCTAATTTTGTTACTCTCCGGTGCCATAGAAATTCGCAGAGATGATCTGCCAAATTTTCTTTCTGGACACCCCCTCGAGATAGAGATCTGCGCATCCAGCGCCAGGAAGATTCAATATTTTGTGTGTGGGCGCCTGTAGATTGGTTCACAAATTCTTCGGAATGATTCACGGTGAGATGCACATACCCATGCTCGTTTAGATTTATGTAGCCCTTCCAACAGTCCGTATGGATTTCTGTTCCTGGCGCTACATATTTCTTGATCAAAGAGATCAAAGAATCTTTGTCTCTTTTGTTTTCAGGATAGATTTCTAATCTATAAGAATGAGCATGCCTTCTGTGGATCATTCCCAAAATCCATGAACCTTCAACTACGCGTCCACGCTCATACTTTCGGCGACCGATCTTGCATTCGTCAATTTCGACAATTTCGCCGACACCTCCTCCCTCGTTATCAAATTGTGTATCAAGAGCAACCATACATACCTCCCGACAAAAAGAGAAGCGATCGGAAACTGTTTCCCTGGATACCTGCTGGTTTTCAACAAGGCTACTTTCGGATTGTTTGATTTGTTTGATCGAATGTCAAACCTACGGCAAAAGAATATGTCAGAAGCATATATGTTGCTGCTGAAGTATGAGATCTTTCAAACCAGGTATTTTCTGCAACTGTAGCCTTGTGACTATACTTGCCTTTTTTCTGACATACAAATTCTCCACAAACAAGTGCTCCTTCCACAAGTTTCATGTTTCTTTTGTGAGTCCGGCAATATTTTTCAGTCTGAATTAAATTGATGTCACGTAGCCATTGTAACGTTTTCTCCCTATCTCAAAAAATTGCACTGAGAGTAAAGATATTGTACGTTCGATCCATTGTGATATTGGTCTGGTTCTTAGTGCAAAAGCAAAATGAAAAAATGAACAGTACTGATAATACTGATCGACTATTGGACGAAATGAGCGAGTTTGTACTCAATCTGCTAAGAATTTTTTATGTTCAGTATTTCTGCGATTTTCAATATTTAACGTTTATCCAGCCTTCCATGAATTCTTCATACAATTTAAGTCACACCGCTAAAAATTTTGCAGTATATCTGTGATTTTTCATATTTATCGTCTATTTTGTCGAAACCCATCAGTCGTAGAGTAAAAACATATTCAACATAAAATATTTATTTTAAAAGGATCTACAACTTTTGTTTGAAGGTTTTTTATAAATTTTCACAACTCACTGAGATAAACGTAAAAAACATGATTTTGATGAGTTTTTTTTATAGTTTTCACCATGAAAATCAAATTTACGGGTATTCTCACTATCATATTCGTGATCAGCGCATCAAAATACAAGGTTTCGAATTAATCAGAGGTAAGAGCTTTTCGGAACTTTATCCAAAAAATGGTAGAGAGGGGGGGTTTAAATCATAAGGCTCGAATATAAAATTACACAAGAAATATAAATGATTTATTCTTTTTTAAAACCATTAAAATATAAAATTAACAAAAGATCTCAGATTTTTACAAATTTTTACATAAATAAATAGTTTTCTAATAAAATTAACATTTTACAAGTCTCAAGCAAAAGAGTTAGCAAGTAAAGGCACAATATAATTAAATAACTTTCACATTATATAAAATCAAAATAAAGGAAAGATTGTTAGGTTTGGAGCTAATTGGTCATATTTAGCGGGAACTTTTGAAATGTAAAAAAAATGCAATTTCAATTTTTCTGAATGAACAATTGTATTTTATTTTAAAGAAAAAAATATAAACATTAATATTTTATTAATGCAATTATAAAACTATGAAATTAAACAATACTGTAGATTTATAAATTATAAATAATTGAAATGTGAAACAAGAAA
>JAUESI010020166.1:0-12964 GCA_032275145.1 Synergus laeviventris | reverse complement strand
TGTAGTTTTCCTCACGAAACCTAACCCCTTGTAAAATAATTAACGAACTCTGGCAGGCTGAAGCGTCTGGCAAGGGAAGGTAGGAAAACCGATCATCACATAGCTATAGTATTTTTTTTCTCAATGCTTTTATTGTATTATATAATGTTGATGAAAAAAAAAAATCCTAAACAAAAATTTATAAAAAGGTTAATTCAATTTTTTTAAATACCCTTTTAATACTAATATTTGTTTAAGATTGGTACTAGATACAAGAAAAGTTAAACTATAAGTTACAAGGAACAAAAAATATGTATAGGCTGCTGCTCTTTAAGGTAAACATATCTTTCTTTTATGTTTATGATTTCAAATAATTTCAAAGTTGACTGACCTAGGTCAAATTCTTAACTAGGACGTTGATAACCTGCTTCAAATCGCAGTGCTTTGAAAGGCATCAGATTGATTTTTCTTTTCCTTCTCTAGTCACTTCAAGTATCCGATTCTTTTAATCTTACATGATCATTTCAAAAAGAAATGTTAAATAATAAAACCAACTTTATCTACTTTAAAAATTTGTTTTCAAAATTTTCGAAATAAATAGCAAGCTTAACTAAGAAACATTAGAAAGTATCTTTAAATGTGTGACGAGCAATACCGCCTGTTACATATAGCATAAGACTATTACTATATATAATTATCGATCCGCGCAAGTCACCTGTTCATTGCAAGACGTCAGGCTGACAAAAACATGGCGCCTGCGCGCAACGAATCGCCGGCCGACTGTGAGTGAAGAAAAGCATTGAAAGTCGCCAAATCTGACAGCAGAGGGTGAAATCTGACATTAGGAACTTCCGGAATAGCATTTAGACCGGAAGAAACGGCTTTTACTAGCTCAGGTAGCGCTGATATCGTGTCATATATCTAAGGCTCTACCTCACCGACATCACAGTTGCGTATAAATCATGTCTATACACAATCAGCTGAGTCGTACACAGTCTCACGCGAAAACCAGAAAAACTACAACAGACGCCCCGTGACAGCAAAATAAAAAGTGAATTACAGTATTTTTGTAGTAGTAGCATAGTGTAGTGTAGTGTAGAGTATTTATTTATTATCAATAAAAAAAAAATTTTAGATAAATCTGTGCCACTCAATAACCCTTACCACTACTTGTATTTCTACAACCAAATGTATTGTACAAGGTAGGGTAAGAGGTACATTTATTGGCATTATTCGTTATTATTGATATAATTATGTCAATAATAACTAATAAAAACGGCGAAGGTTTTGGTAAAAAACTACATGCGTTTGTTAAACAATATTGAATTATTTACTGCATATTATAGTGGTCCAAAAATACAACAAAACCTCAAAACCGTAGGACTAAATTTGATTTCAAAATGTCATCAGAGATTTTTATTTGTAATAAAACATAACTTCTCAGCACTATCCATTTCGATTTTTTTAAAAGTTGTGTTTTCGGATCAATTTAGTGCATACGTAATTCAATATATTTTCAAAATCTCAATTTCATACTCAAATCTTTTTAAAACTGCCAATAAATGCATTTCTTACTCTAAATTACAATACAAATTATTTGAGCGTACTTAAATTTTCCTGGCATACTTGTCATATTGAATTTTATTTCTAAATAATTCTCTACTAATTTAGAGGTCGCTCAAATAGGGCTTTAAAATTTAACCTAGAGATTGCACCCACTGTTTGACCGTCTCCTGGGGAGCGGCTCACCGCCTCGCACAGAAGATTCGCACTCGGTAGGCTCACTGATTCTCTCTATCCCCTGGTGCATCTATGATAGAGAGAAACAGGAAAGACTCGCTCCCAGAAGATTATAAATTAGGACAACCGACATAGAGGCCGTTGAATCGCGGTTGAATGGCGCAACTAGAGTCACGATTCACACAGGCTAGAAAGATGTCAGTCAGGGCGATTCACATCCCTTTTTGGAAGGCTCCTTTTCATCACCTTTGGTACCCGTTATTTATTTTCAGACAGGACCGACTTAAAAGAACACGAAACGATATTTCAATGAGATAATAATTCTAATTAATGGTATTGACATTAATTTGAGTTGTGTCAATTATTTTGATTATTTTGATTATTTAATTTATTTAGAATTAAATTAAAATTAGATTGACTTTGGCAAGTCAATCTGATCCACGACCAACTGGCGCACCTATGGCCGTGTATCGGATAACGATTTGGATTGAATTATATTTAATCCAAATTAGGATTTGGATGGGTTACGACAAGGTCATGCTGTTTTCCACTCAACCCATAGGTGCGTCAGTTAATCGTGGGTTGAGCAAAGGGTTACGTCGGCTAACGACCGACCTAATTCGGGCCCCAGCATGGCAACCGTACTTCAAACCGCTTAAACCCACTTGATACATGATCAACTGGAGCAAATATGACCGTGAATCGAGTAAAGGGTTATGTCGACTAACCATCGACCTAACCTTGGCCCAACCCGGCAAACGCACTAGAGAATGATCTAACCGACCGAAAACGAAATATGTACTGACGACCACGATGTACGGAGGCAACGGACCTATACTCCGCGTATCTGCGAGAGTCTTTCCCCCTCCCCCCTCTCTCACGGCAGCGTACCATTCCGCAATATAGGGAGAGACGGGTTCGGGAGACGACTCTTAACGCAAACCATCATCCGTTCGCCGTTACTCGCAGCGAATACTCACGCTTGATCGTACTTTGCATTCATTCACCGCTTATATACACTTATATGCACACCACTCAAATACACACTCACCCGCCGTTTATACACCATTCACATACACGTAAATCCGCGGTACACATAGGCACACATATTGCCTATCATCTGCCATAGAATTTTCTCATTACTATAAATCAGCCATCCGTTCGCTTACACACATACAATTATCATTTCACTAATTCCATTTTAATCATTTACTCTCACTAGGATTAATTTAGATATGTAATTTATAGGATAATAAATAGTTTTGTTTAAATTTATATATTATAATTAAGTCATTCTCCTTAAAACCTTGTAAAATAAAGAAGAACCTTGGCAGAATGAAGCGTCTGGCAAGGGTAAGGCAGGGAAAACTAACCATCAAAAAATGTCTTCAAACTTGTATATATGACATCATATTTAGTAGAATAACAATCTCCTTCAAAAACCTACTGAAATCGGTTGATATTAAAGCGTGCAAATAAAATATTACTTGGAATTCTTTAATACTCTTATTTTTAAAAACATTCATATTTACTGGAATTGTTGATATCGGTTACTAGCCTATAGTGGATGATGTCATGTAGTATGTAGCTAGAATTCTTTGGCGTGACAGTGAAGTGTCCAGTGCAAAAAAAATTGAATTATTCACGAAAAGAAATGATAAAACTTTGATGAAAAAAGTAGAAAACAAATATGTATTAAAAAATATTTTAGATTTATATAAAGATCTATATATGTGAAGAAAATATGTAACATTTTGTGACGATACTTTTTAATTTACAACAAAATTCAAGGTCTCTGCAAATAGCGCATAAAAGGACCCTAACAAAAAACATCAAATTCTTGTAAATTTTTTGCCATTGAAAATCAAAATGAGATAAAAATTCACTTATACCTGCACCGTATAAATTATTAATATCAAAATATCTAGAATTTTCTTTCATAAACGTCACTTTTATTGATAAAGAAGCTCGCAATACTTGCCATTAATGAAATATAACAACATCTTCTTCGAAACTACTTTCGTCACGTTCAAAATCACATCTCTCGTTAGACTGAATAAGACTCTGGCGCCTTGAGATAAACAGAAACGCCATTCGATCAAGATTGGATAATACAAAAGAATCTTTAAAAAAATCCTGCGGTCTAGCTCGTAAACAATATTTTAGTAACATTATACCAATTAATCACGGAGGCCTTGTATTTTATTAATCAAACCTTCAATTCCTCAATGTAACTGTTTTTTAAATTTATTTAATGGTTTCTTAATATTTGATATTCAAGAAATAATTTTAAGATTGAAATTATTGTAGTATCTCATAGACTATAACCTTGTGGAAATTGTTTGATTTGAACCTAAGGGAGGTAAGTAAAGTACACAGAATTAATCAAAACAAATGAAATGTTTATAGCAAACCAAAAAGATTAGAGAACGTATTGACTAGATACAGCCTGGTTTATAAATCTAAAGAAGACTTGATTTATATTTATTTTATTTTTACTGAAACATAAAATTTTAGCTGGAATTTACATAGAAAGTTAATGGAAATTTCAGGTTAATGTAGGCAATTGTAATGAAAACCAGGCGACGACGCCTAATCGCACCTACGATGGGTGACCCAGCATTCCTAATCGCATACCCGCTGTCAGAAGGCAGCCACGTTACGCCCCTTTCCACACTAGACTTCGTTGTAACCGTAGCAAGTTAATAAACTTGTTGTTAGTTTAACTTACACCCGACTACACTCTTTTTACCTATCTTTCGGTTTTCCCGTCTTTCCATCTCCTCCTTCCTTCCCCTGGGTAACACCCTTTCTTTGTCAATTATGTTAATGGTTTAGCTGTTGTTGAGAAGTTTTTAATAAATTTTGTATAGTACCCAGCTAATCCTAAGAAGGAGATGATATCTTTTTGTTTCTCCGGCCTTTTGAAATTTTTTACGGTGGATAATGTGTTTGGGTTTGGTTTTACCCCATTTTCTGTAATAACATGTCCCAAGTATTCAAGTTCTGGCCTGAGGAACTCGCATTTATCAGGTTGTAATTTTAATCCCGTGGCATGCAATCTTTCGAATAAAATAACTAGATTTTCGTTATATTCCTGAATTGTATTTCCAAAGACGACAATATCATCCAGATATGCTAAGCATATTTTCCCAATTAGACCTCTTAAAGCAGTGTCCATAATTCTCTGGAAGGTGGCTGGGATGTTTTTACGTTCAAATGGCATGCGATTATAATGGAAATGCCCTGTAGAGAAAACGGCATCTTTTTTTGAGTTCTCAACCATTGAAAATTGGTGAAATTTCTTCTTTGTGGTATTCCGGATGTCGGGGTTGACGAATGTTGATATTTCCTTCGGCTTTCAAGATAATTTTATGAGATGTTAAACCTCTAGAAAGTAGCGGATCTCCTGCTACTGTAAATATGTCATGATAGGACGTGACTATCTAATCTAGCTCAGGTTTAAAAACATCTTCTATATGTTTCAATCTTAGATTTTCGTTTAGGAGCTTTAACTTCGCATTTAGCTCTTTTTGCGTAATATAACTAATAAACTTCTGATGCCTATGATACCATTTTCGGGTAGTGGAAAATCTTCTGGTACAATAAAATAAACATGTTCCTTGCCTATAAACTTTATTTTAATAATTTTACTTGTTCGATGTTTATCATTTCCCATTGAAAATTCTTTGATTAATGCGATTTTTTCATGTGTTGAACCAATTGAATTTTCTTTGATTATATTTATTGATGCGCCACTATCTACCAATAATTTTATTGTTCCTGCTGTTCCATGTAAACGTCCTCTGATAGAATACAATCTTCCTGATATTGCGGATATTCTATCTCCTCCATGTTGTATCTTTGGGGGACTTCTTACTCGGCCGTATTCTCTATGAGGAGACAATTCACGCGATCTAGAGGTCGATTTCTCGAGGCTGGTACACGAAAATTTTTGTGTTTCACAAAACATTGATTTTCCGTGTGTCCCGGTCTCTTACAATGACTGCCAAATTTCTGCAGTGTTTGCTGCAAAGACATGCTATGGTTTGGAGGATTTTTCATTGAAGCATATTCATGCTTGATGGTTTGTCAACTTGGAATTTTGAATGGAATTTTTGGCGGTTTTTTTTTCGTGTATCTGGCCAGACTTCTGACTGGATTGCCATTTCCTGTGCCTCTTCGATATTGCTAGGATTTGTACTGGAAACTCTGTCTGACAGTTCTTCTCTTAAATTCATAATATATTTCTCTACCATAGGATTGTTTACTCTTCGTTTATGTGTGCTCGGAATTTTTTGATTGTACAGCGTACAATATTTCGTGCACCTTTTGGTTAAACCTACAGTTAAAACATTGTCAGGCTTCCCTATTTCCTTGTACTATTTGAGACAATTTAGTGCAATATGTTTCTAAAGATCCCGTTGTCCCAAAGTTAATTCTCAACACTTTAAAAAGGTCATTATACGTCCGTAATGATAAGAAGCGAATAGATTTTTCAGCTTCTCCTTCAATCTTCTCGGTAATGATCCAGTCCAATAAGATTCCTAGATTTTTGCATTGCATTTTTATCCTGTTAACGAGAGCGATGAAGGGTTCCAACCCCATATCGTCTTGCCCATTAAATTTGTTAATTAATTTGACCGCATCTCTAGGGGAATTTCATCATTTTGTGGGGTGATTGCTTTTTTGGTAAACTTCTATATTTTTATTATTTATCGCGACTTCCATCTTAGACATTCTGTCTGTTACATTTTTTAATAGGCTCATAATTTCTAAATTTGCCTCTTCAGTCATGTTTGCTGGTGAATATTTTAATTTTTGTGTATGTGTGTGTATTAATTTATGACAAATGTCGAGCGGTGTTTCGTGTAAGCGTTACAATTTTTTGTATTTATTTTGGACTGTGTCCTTTAAACTCTGGTTTCATCCGATCGTGCTACAATAAGTACAGATGAAACTTCGAGTGGGTTTGATTTTATTGACTGTGGCAGTGCCCTGGAGCATCAGTCATAAAATCAGAAAGAAAATGAGAACATCTGGAGATTTTTTAACTCTGTTCTCCTTTTACAATAAAATGGTTTTTCTTATTATCTATTTCGCTTACTTAGGTTTTACTGGCAGAGTCCCTTTAGCTGCTTTTTAGGCTGGATGACTCCGTGGAGAAATAATTCCTTGATTCTTGTGGCTGCAGAAGAAGTCTGGTAACGTGTAGGCCGGCTGGATTCCTGCAGGTTTTTTGTTTTTTTTTTTTTTTTTGTCGGGCACCTCGAGGATTTTACAGCCGTTTGTTGCTCACCTCAATAATCACTTAATTATTAAATATTAAACAATAGTCGATTGCTTAAGATTCCAATTCCGTAGAATTAATTTTTCTTATGAATACTTTTTTATAACGACATATCGATCAAAAGTGGATCGCCAAAATTATGTGACGATCTGAATAAAAAGTCACTTCTTATGATATATTTTATTCTGTCAATGATCCGTAAATCAGGACAGATATTTTATTTTAAAAACGAGACACAAGTTGAAGCCGTAGCAGTCAAACAAGGAATGATTCTTAGGCCCGAACCTTTTAGGCTCGGTCCCCGGATGTGCATACGTGCATACAGTTGATTCTTTATCTAAGAGTAGGGAGAGATTAGAATTATTCTGAGACTAGGAAACGATACGGACTTTAGACAGAGTGGTTATGTATTTCTGCTTTACACACCTCTCAGTCTCTTTTTCTTTGACAGGTACGCAGATATGCAACCAGAATTGTTGTATTGGGAATGAATAATGGAGGATGAATAAGTTGCATTTTGTTTCTTATTTGGTTTCGCTATATATATATATATATTTGGTTTGCAGGAAACTACTAAAAATTGAAGCCGAGAAAGTGAGACAATTAGGGCGGAAAAGATACCGATAGGGATTGAGATTAAACTAAAAGGGAGAAAAATTAGAAGTGAAAAAATAAGAGTCCCTTATAAATTAATGCACGAAGAAAAATAAGTGAAAGTGATTTAAAAGGGCAAAAACCGAGTATGAAAGAATACGGCTAAAAAGAAACCGTTGTAAGAAAAATTAAAATGTGAAAATTTCGAAAAAGAGTAGTAAACAGTGAAACTTTAGAAGGAACAATAGAGCCAATGAGTGTTCTATTGTTAGGAAATGAAAGTTGGGTGACATAGCGACCCAGGTGTCCGAACATCAGGCCCGTTTAGCTGGGTCAAGCGCGTGACTCATCGCCCAGTCCGAGCGGTATCTCCCAAAATATTGGTCCCTCGGTGATTTTAAGTTTTTGGGATCCGCAAGCCTTTGTTCGATAGTATTGAAAATATTAGAAAATTTTGTCCATAGGGTGTCAGATAAAAATCGATCGAACAATAAAATTCAGAGCTACCGGGTAGTCATTTGAGTACAATTAAGTGGAGAGAAATGGTACTACGGTCGAGTAGGGATATATCCAAGATGGCGGAATCTGTCTGAAGTAGTGAGGATCACGTGACAAGTACGAGTGCCTCGAAAATCGTAGGGGCGTTTGGAGGGATGTTTACGCCGAGTATAGTAGGTGCAATCCTGCAGAGATCTCCCAGGTCAGCAGGCTGGGGAAGGGAATTTCTATTACGTAGAAAAGCAGCTATAGGTAACAGGTCAACTCTGGAAGAAGCGGAGATTGCTGCGAGTTTAGCTAACCTAGAAATTCATGAATTCTCTAGCACACGAAAACAGACATTAGAATGGGATAATGCCGAGCTGCAAATTACTCTTGAGAGTCCACAAATAAATAATCCGTCCTCAACTCAGACTGAAAACAGAACTCTCACCACGGACTCTCAAAGGAAAAGAAAGTAACGACTTATTTATAGAAAGCAATAGGCAACATTCGGATGAAACGGATGGGCATAGTTGCAGTCGTATTGTATCATCGTAAGAAGGTTGAGGCATTAGACCAAAAGGTAGAACAGGGTCCCCTCGAAACGTTGAGAAAAATAAGGGAAGGTTACGAGAAATTGAAATTGAAATTGAAGCGTAGGAGTAGTAACTTCAAACTTCAAATAGAGAGAAACAGAGGCGGAGGTCCTCTATGCGAAATAGGTCTACCCGTAGTTCGCGAATATTTTCAGACGAGAGGGAGGCCGACGAGAATCAGAACAACAACACCCCAGTGAAACCACTTCGCAACTTATTTACTATTTGGAATGGTGCATACGCTATTCCAAATAATGAGTGGTTGGCCATTTAAATTTGCGAATAATAAACTAGATAGCTCCAAACATTTCTTGGAAGCATTACGCAGATTAAATGTGGGAAACAGGATTGATGAACGCAATGTATTAGAAAATCTGTACGCATTACTATGGGATGAGTCGAAGAACTGGTTCTTGGACAATAGAAGGTCGTGGAAAACGTTATTAAATCTTATGTTAGAATTTAAAAATGCGTATCTGCACGACAAGTTTCTGGAGGAAGTAAACAGAAAATTAAGTTTCGCAACCAGAAGCGTGATCAGGATATTGTCTCATATTTAACAAAAATTAGAAAGCTATTTAGTAAGTTATACCCAAGGAAAAGCTTAGAATGGGAGCTTAGAAGGGTTTATGAAAACGTTAGAATAGAGTCCAGGTTTATATAGGGCGTTAAAATTTTCACACTGTTTAGGAACTAAGCTTTATAGGAAAAGGACAGACTGAAGCAGTTAAATCTAAAATACGGGAGCGAATACTGAACATAATAGAAATAGGACCAGTTGAACGATGCTCCGCCAGACGTCAGGAAACTCAAACGCGGAACAGTTGTAATAGAAGTTCGAGACAACAAAGACATAATTGAGATTACGAAAATAGGTAAAATCAAGGTTATGAATAAAGTACGCGTTTAAAACAAATAGAATTGACAATATAAGGCCCACTACCGAATCAAAAGATTTTGGGAGACTTTGCAGGTATAAATACCCAGTTGTGGAACCTACAACGAATCAGCGACGAAGAGAGTTGCATATGAAAATTGAAGAAGTGTCCAATTTAGATGGAGCAATAGGGCAAACAAGAAACATTGCGGAGGCAAGACAATCCCCTTGATGTTTTTTGTGTAATAGAATAGGACACATAAGACGGTTTTGGCATGTAAATTAACCAAAGCTCGGGAAACTAGATATGTGGGTGACAAGGAAACGATTCTTAGGAGCCAGAACGCCCGAGTATTTATATTCAGATAAAAATCAAGAAAAAGAAACCGGGTTTCACGCAATGATAAAATATGTAAAGGCACCTTTTAAATTGCTTGTCTAGACTGGAGCGGAACACTCATACATATCAGGAATTAGGATAGCCAGTCCAAGTTCTAGAAAATTAGTGGTAGCCAATGGGTAAACATTATAAATAGTAGGACAAGTTTCGATCCCAGTATTGATAGGACAAGAAATTAGAAGAATCCTGGTAAGGTTAGTTCCCGATCTGAAATCAGCAGGGGTTTTAGGGACTGATATGTTGAAAGCACTCAGGATGATTCTGGATTTTGATAATGCGAAAGTTAACATAATAATTTAAATAATTTATTTAATTGAGATAAATATAATAATTTAAATAATTCTAATAATTATAATTAATGTCAATACCATTAATTAGAATTATTATTTAATTCTGAAGTCCTTTTGTGTCATTATAAGTCGGTCCTATCTGAAATGTATTAATATGTAGCAAAGTCGGTTGTCCTAATTTATCATCCTCTCCGAGCAAGTCGTTCCTGTTTCTCTCTATCATAGTTGCACCAGGTGATAGAGAGAATCAGTGAGCCTACTGAGTGTAAATCTCCCGTGCGAGCCAGTGAGCCGCTCCCTAGTAGACTGTCAGATCTTGCGGCTGTCAGTGCTTTTCTTCACTCACAGTCCAGTGATCCCAGATCTGAAACGAGTTACCTTCTACACAATCAAAGCTCAGAATTGGTGTGAAAAAAGTGAGAGCTCAGAGGACGTGACTATAATTGCGCGCGCAGTCGATTTCTACTCTTCTGAATTCGAAAACTCGAAGATGCACGATTGGCAGATCGGAAATCTTAGGCGCGGTATCTATTTATATCTCGAACTCCTCGATCTTAATATGAAATAAATTCAAGAATTAGCGATTTTAATATTTCGTCCAATTCTTAATTGCTTATATCTTATCTGCCTCGATGCATCGACTTTAAGGTTTTTTTTTTTGTAGGTGTAGTCTCCCTACGGGAAATCTAGACTCATTCTAGACACATTTCTGTCGAGCCTGAGCCTAGTAGAATTTTATGGCGGTCAGACTGTCTAGGGATCGTCTAGAACTCATCTAGCAGAGTCTTGTAAGGTTTACCTGAATTCAGGTAGAGTACTTGTGACCAAAAAAGTTTATTATTCTCTATTGCATACCTTATGACTTCGGCAAAGCCCATTAGATTTCCGGCTATTGAGGTTTACCTGAAGCTAGGTATCGTGCTTGTGACCAAAAGAGTTTATGATTCTCTATTGTATACCTTATGACTTCGGCACTTGAGTACTTTATAGTACTTTGTGGCTACCTTTTAGATAGCCACAAAAGATCTGCAAACCACAGCCAAAGTGTCGTTGTCCTGGCTTCATTTTGGGCAGATTTTTAATAGTGCTTAAGAGAGAAAATGTACGCATCTGATAAACTTATTTAAATACTTGTACAATTATTTATCAGCATTGTATAAAAGCTTAAATTTGTATTTAAAATACGTGAAACATTCAATATTACCTGTTCAGTATAGGAAAATAATAAACAATATCAAGAGATTTAAATTATAACATATGTTTTCAGTAACTTCATGATTAATTCTTTCTTTTATTTTAAAGAAATAGCTTTCTGGACAGGAAAACTATTGAAATATGTCGAAATTCTTTGTGCTGACTTCAAATCGTCTCTCAATGGAAGATAATAATTTTAAAATTATACCAATAAGTTTGTCAGATTCTATAGAGAATTCACGATTGCAACTAATTAATTACATTACTAGAGTAATTAAAAATTAAAAATAATAATTATACTCCAAATAAATTTAAATATCATTAATTATTTTTAATATATATTTCGGGTATAATTACAATTTTCCTGTGGAATTATTAATTATTTTGAATGTAATTTCCATTTTATTTTTATAATTTTCAATAATTTTGCAGAAAATTTAAATTTCTTTTATGTAATTAGTAATTGAAAATTGATAATTAACCATTATTGCGATCCTGATATAAATTTACCTTTAAAATGGGAGCCCAAGAACTTTAAAGAAAAATTCTCAGCGGGGCTAGAGAGATTTTTCTCACAACATAATAATTTTTCAATTATACCAATAAGTTTATTAGATTTTATAGAAATTTACTTTTAAGGGGACGTGGTAATGAACATATGAGCAAATTTAAACAACATGATATGAATTTACCTTTAAAATGAGAGACCAAGAACATTAAAGAAAAATTCTAGAGAGAATTTTTTCACAGCACAAATTATATTTGTTTAAATATTTTGTTTTCGAAAATTCGTTTCTTACTAAAAATGATTACTATTGGCCTACTGAAATATTTATCAACATTGGTTACTAAATTTATAATTATTTATACAAATTCCATTATTTTAAATAATTTTTGTATTGAAAATTCGTATTTAGGTTAAAAATAATTTCTATTGGTCTGGTGGAATATTGATTAAAAAATATTAAATTATTTTCATTTATTTACCAAGCAATATAAATTTTTTAAAATAACTTTTTATCCTGAAAATTCTTTTTTTTATTAAAAATTATAACTATTTATTTAGGGGAATATTTATCAACATTGATTAATTAATTTTTTATTGTTGACATAAATTGCATTTATTTAAACCATTTTTAAAATAATTTCTTTCTTTTCAACAAAAATGATTACAAATTTAATGTCTAAATGATTCAAATTGGTTTAGACTATTTTTTTCAGGTATTAAATTGTTATGAATAAATTGGAGAGTCGGCTGACTCTAACAGTCCCCTTTTTAGACTAATTTTAGTCCCTAAAATCTTAATGATCTAGGAACTACTCGTGGTACATAAGTATTCGTATCGACCATAGCAAAGATATTATAAAGTAGACGCGGCTAGTGACGGGACATCGACATCGAAACATCGATATATCGGAACCGCAACATCGATGTTCAACATCGATGGTCGACCTCCGATATATCGGGTCCCTAAACATCGATCACTGTCCGATATTCGATATCGATTCGATGTTTCTGGAATC
>JAUESI010020164.1:0-13022 GCA_032275145.1 Synergus laeviventris | reverse complement strand
CGTCTGTGACCCTAGAAGTGCCATTTTACTCAATTTTACTTAAAATCGCGAATTTTGTAAGTTGCAAAAATCTGCAATGTCACAACACATAATCACTTGCGCAATATTATCATTATATTTTAATTTTAATCCGAAACAATCCTTATTCTCCATAATTATATGTCTTGTATTTAATTATATCCCTTTTTCTTTGTAATATCATGATCCTCCGTAAAGTTTATAATGATTTTTTTTGGTGATATTATTTAATTTTATTAGTCCCTTTTATATATTTGGTTAAACTTGATAATTTTAATTGATTTTGACTTTTCATTTTGTTATTTTCTTAATTGGTTATTTTTGATTATAAACTGTGTTATTTACTAAATTTTGATCATTTTCATTCTTAATTGTTATCTCTTGATCTTGTTAATTTCTATCATGATTTCTTTGGTGAATAAATTCTTAGTTTTTTAATTGATGAGCTTTATTAATTATCGTCCCTCCTCTCTTCCGTTATCTAGCCGTTATAATTTTATTCCTTTAGTTTAATTGAGTTTTATTTGAATATCTTTTGTTCTTTTACTCGATTATAGTCCAAATTATTATTTGCCCTGAAGTGTTGTTATTATATGTCAGTAGGAAGAACCAACAATCAGTGAATTGTTTTTTTTAAATTTAAGTTTGCTCTAAATCATTAATAAAATCTGTGTCGAGGAAGGACTAATGATCACATAACATTTATTTCCTTTAATCTGAATGTTTAAGTATCTTTTATGTCTTATTTGGCTATAATTGAAAATTTTAATAATTGTCCAAAGAGAGGACTGGCGCCCAAAACTTTTTGATTTTTAGTTCGATTTCTCTCTTATTTTAGCCTTGTGCGTGACTTATAGAGACCTAATATATTTATGAAGAAAAAGACACGCCACAGTTGTTAAACAAAAAGAAGTGAGTCTATGGTACTATTCCTCTTCAAATATTTTCCCAAACTCGACCACTTTTTTGTTTGGAAAATACTTGGAATTTCTTATCATACTGGCGAAAACCAAGGACGAGTCTATTCAAAGTCTATTGCGCCAGTTTCAACACCGGAAGGAGTTAGTCACAGAGGAATAGGCTGCATGGGAACATGGTATACTGTATCATTTGAAGGTGAAGGTATCGCTGAGGGTGTCCTCAATTACACCGCTGATATAATAGCCGCTATCAATAAGGTCATGAAAAGGTTTCCAAAAAACCAGATAAAGAGACAAACAATGTCCAGCTTACATGTTTACATTTATAAATAGCACACGCGAAACAATAAACTACTATCTCGCACCGTAAAAATAGAGCGTCTAGGGAGACATCCAGGTGTCACACAGCTCCTCAAGAGAGAGGAGCAGGGGTAATCGACACGTATATCTAGAAGGTATAGAGCGGTACCAAATTCCAAACATCTGCCCGATTCGTTTCGAGACGAAACGAAATTATCCACTGATACGGTTGATAATGAAGATGCACAACGAGCAAAGCGATCCCACATATGGAGAAACGCAACTGTCGTCTGATACATGACAACATATCTTTTCAAGTTAGAATCGGAATAGAAGTTTGTATGTATGCCACACGATTAGCCACAAATGTATTCCAAGTTCAAGGAGGGATTCTCAACCATGCAATCACGTTCGTGCTATCAGTTCAGAAATGCACATTAACGTCGTCGAAGGAAAGACTATTCTGGATGTGAGAAATAAGACAGGCGAGAAGTTGGGAGCCAGAAAGCTCCAGTTTTGGAATCGATAGTTCTTTGATAGGCGTGACCTTCGATTTAGAGTAGACGAGAGATAAGTGAACCACACTTTGATGTATAACGGTTATTAGATAAAGAACAGCAGCATAAGCGGCCTTAGAAGCGTCTGCGAAACCATGAAGTTCAACTCATCGAAAATCATTGGAATAACCTAACCAACCAGGAATCCTGATAGTATCTAGGTGGCGAAGATTTTCAAAGAGGCGAATCCATCGTAGGAAGATTTCTTCTGGAAGGGAATCATCCTATCCTATCTTAAGTAACCAGAGGCTCTGCATCAGGATCTTGAAGATTATGATGATGGGCGAGATTTGTCCGAGAAGCCCAAACAGCTTGGATATGTCCGATAGCACTCTTCTCTTAGAGCAGGGAGCTGAAGGAGTAGGCATATTGGCACGAAATAAGAACTCGTGTTCTGAAGGCTGCCACGTCAATTCCAGCGTTTGAAATTCGTTTCCATCATGCCATGAACGAGATTGGATTTTGCTCTCCATTCTTCAGGGATGGCGTTGATAAAACCCACTTGATTGGATGCAAATTTGCGCGAAGGGAATCCCCCCGATTTCAGCAGGTTGACGAGATCCTGATGTAGGGCTATCGCCGACTCCACTTTCAAGCACCGTCCAAAACATCGTCAATATAGATATGATGAAGGAGAATGGAAGCAGCGTGAGGCCACCGTTGTCGTTCATCCTTGACTAGTTGCTGGATAGTGCGTAATGCCAAGAATGACCACGCAGATAGTCCAAATGGCCTGTAGTCATCCTATATTCCCGGACCGGTTCCCCTGCCGGGTCGAATCTCAATATAATACGTTGACAATCACGATTGTCAGGATGGATACTGATCTGTAGAAACATTCTTTTAATTTCAGCTAAAAAAACCACTGCAAACGTTCGCCATCGTAGAAGGATATTCGAGAGCTCTAGATGCAATTTTGGTCTAGAATGTTGGTTGCCATTGAGAGAAGAGCCGGTTGAAGTTCGACGGGAGCCATTAAAAACTACTCTGAGGTTGGTACTTGTTTCCTTAAAAACTTCGTGATGTGGTAGATATACACGGACTGCTTGTGGAGACAAGGTTGATTCTGCTAATTCCATGTGACCTAAAGAAAGATAGTTCGACATAAACTTAGCATAGGCTCTACGAAGTTCAGGATACTTAAGTAATCGACGTTCCCACTTGTGAAAGAGTGATTCTGCTTGACCTCAAGAGTCACCCAGTTCGCTGATGAGTGCGTAGATTTCAGCTCCAAGTAAGAGATGGATAGCTGAATTGGCTCTAGGTTTTGGGTCGGCAAGATCAAGACCATTTGTTCGAGCTAGGGTTGAAGATCGACTCGATGTGATGGTGTATAATTGCTGAGTCGCGGTATAACCAAGTCTTCTGTCTTTAGAGTAAAGTGGGAAAGAAACCGTGATAATATGAGAAGTTTGGGTATCCCATTTTATACTCCAGATTTAGAACCATCAACACCGGATATATGAAAAGATGCGTACCGGCGTGAAAGTCGAATATGCTGTGTGAGGATTTTCAATATAAAATTACTCTCTGAACAGGGATCGATTAGACAACGTGCCTTGGCATAGTGCCCATGTTTGCTCTTGACAATTACAAGCGTAGTTACGAGCAGGCTTGGACCAAAGGCACTAGAGGTTGCATGAGAATGCACCAATGGTGATACCGGATTCGTTTCGTTCAGCGAATTATCGACCAAGGTAGATCGTGACTGACAAACCTGTTTGCACTCAGTTCCCGATGATGACAGTGGGCCGTGAATGATGGTATGATCACAACCGTCGCAGGTACCAAATAATGATTCTTCTGACAGAATATGCAACTAAAATTATATGAAGGTTTTTTATCAGGCTTCTTTGAAAGATTATGTGCCTTCACGCAGGAATTCAGTTTATCAGGTTTTGAAGTCTTCTTTGATGACGAGATTGTTGTCAGCTGAGGACCAGTTGAATGGCCCATAGACTCGAATAAATCACGGTACTTTAGACAATTCAGATAGTGTACTGAAAATGTATGTAGCTCGATCTTAGGAAGCTCCGGATTATGGCCGTGATTCGCTTATTTTACTGAGTCATCTTGATTATTCGTACGTGCTGCTTGTTGATCATAAGTATCCATATTGTCCAAAATCTTACCCAATTCGACTAAATAGGCTTCCTTGGTCCCTAACCGGTAAAAGCGTCTTTAGAGAAATAGGGTTTCTTCTCATCTTATTTTTTATATAAAGCGAGTACTTCTTGATACCTTCCCTGAAATTGTTCCCATTTCCATTCTAGATTCTGTAGGCGAGTCTTGCATGCTCTACGTCTAAAATTACCATACCTAATTTTTCGAACTATAAATAAGTCCGTGAAATAACATTGTGAAATTTGATTTGTTGTTCGAGAAGTTCTTCAATTCCCTCTGCAGACATTTTGAGTGATAAGAACTGAGATATTCGAAGAAAATCTACAGAAAAGCAACAATATTCAAGGCGGAGTCATAACTTTCATGTGTTAAGATATCCGATACAATCATACGAGATAAGTAAATAAAGGATAATAATGGAACGAACTCAGTGATATAATAAATCGATAAACAATTGTTAGCTGCTTGAAGTTTACCCAAAATGCGATATAAAGGCAAGATGAATTTTGAAGGAATCCGCTCTAAGGTAGAGTAAGGATCCCGTAATTTTACTTCCTTGTTTATATATCTTAGAGGAAGCTAGAATTTCCAATTTATATCGCGAGTAATTTTCTGGTGTATTATAACGAATATCTTGAACTGCTGTTCACGCTTTGTGTACTGTCGTGGTATAATTACCACGCAAACTATGACTCATGTAGCTTGACCAAAAATTGCACATACCCATCTCATAGCACAGATCCTGACTGTCTGTGTAAAGTCAGTCAGCTGATTGGAGCATCTGTGCTCTTGAGGAAAATCAACTGACCATCGACACACGTCAATGGATAGAAAATAAATAACTTAAAGCTAACACAAGTTACTAATACGCACACTTCCACACAAAGACTCATCGCAAGCCACGAAGAGGATCCTGATCCTGATCCTGAATGAGATTCCCATGCACACGCTGACCAGCAAGATAACAGTCAGCGGCACGTGTTAAGGGATGATGGTTTCAAGAGGATATATATAGGACACAAGGCGCCATCTATGGGCCTGGAACAGTATTCGACGACGGCCAGTCGTCGGAATATTGTCAGTAGTTTAAGGCAGCTAGTAGTTAAGATTTTAGACTGTATGTATCGCGGCGCTGTTTGTTTCCGCGTTAGGTGAACAAGCCGGAAGAGAGGCACTGGTTTCAAACTTTGTGCTGTGAGTCGGTTTAGAGAAGTCGTGCACATAGTTCCACAAAATTATCAAGAAGCTGAACCCGCATTATTAACCTATTCTACAAAATAAAGTTACAAAGGAAACAGCCGACAAAAATTACTATTCAACAAAATAACTAAAAATAAATTGCTCAATCCAGAGGGAATTTCAGAGGGAGGAGGCGAATCGGCAGACGAAATAGAATGGTGGCAGGTAAGCCAGCGTCTCTCGTTCAAGTGATAATTGCTATATAATTGTTAAAGGTTAATCTGGCAGAAAATAAAAGCCGATCGTTTATATAAGCAATCTGTCTTGCTTTGAATCATTGGAGTAAGACCCCTGATAATTTAGAAAATTGCACATAGTGAAGTTTCGTGCAAAATTTGATAATGTTTATAATTTATTTTCTATGTCTGAAGGAAATTATCGGCCTGGTTTATTGTTCAGACTTGGATCTTAATTAATTGGGAATTTCTGTATTGTTTGTTTTGGTGTCCAACTCGCTCTTTGAATCGAGCATTGGATTTGTTGTTGTCGACGGTTGACGAGTTAAGGTTCTATTATTACTCTCACTATTAGAGAGGTTCGTTTGGAAAGAGAGATAAAGTTTTGTTTTGTTTTGAAGGGTCTGGCATTATTATTGAAAGCTTCGAGTAGTATCGTGTATTCGTTTTGCATGTGTGGTGTTGATATCAAGGAAATAATATTCCTGAATATATTAGTTCAGTTCGCTTTTGACTATCGCAAAGTTCAGACATATTAAAACTAAAGTAAACGTCGTGAAGATTGACAAGTTCAATTCCACATTCAAAGTGCGTTATAAATTCTGTGACTGCACATGTTAGTGAAGGATTTCCAGTGCTATATTATTACAACCTTTTTCCCGACTCGATCTTCTTCTGGTGTTGTGGGAAGTGACGAGTCGGAAGACATACACCTCCAGTTGCGTCGGGATCGATTGTTGAGAACAATCGTGATCGTAGCTTCCGGAACCTATATCTGTGCAAATATTCCAAAACTTTATAAAATTTTAGGTGAATTGTGTTTGTGGACTCGGGGTCGAGGACGCGCATTTAACATCAAGTAGCTTTATAGTTTCAGTTTGTGATAAAAGATTATACCCTCGTTCATCCATGCCAGACGTTCATTATTTACACAACAGATAAAGAAGCAACGAATTAGTCAACGCGATTTACCAGTTTGACCAGTTCTTAGTTACTAAAACGTGAATTATTGTATTTTACTAGAGTTCTCTTTCTTAGCTACGAACGATTATCAGGAAATTTATAACCACGTAATTATCACACTTACCAATAATACCAATAATACCAAAATAAAAGAAGAAAATTCAAGAAGAGGAATTATTAGCAATCCAAAACAACAACGAATAACCTGTATAAATATGAAAAAAGGGTTATAACAGACAGTTAGACTCTGTTCTATGAGTCGGGTATGTGCAATTTTTGGTAAAGCTACATGGTACATAGTGTACGTGGTAATTATACCACGTCACAACTCCCCCTTCACTGGACTCGGGTTATTAGAAGCCGAAACGAGCTAAACAGCGAAGTCAGACTCTTTCTATTTATTCTCTCAAAAAAACAAAAAAAACGCGACACAGACGATCATCGACACCAACAATTTATCTTTTGAGATGTCTCCATGCTGAAACGTTTTTCGGATGTAATTATAATGTGTAAAGCTTTTTAAATTTTATTTTCCCACTGGGATGAAACAATTCAACAGAGTCCTGTCAATCGGGCAATCCAAACACCGGTGAATTTACTATTAGATTTTTGTTATGTACTGGGGAATTATCAATCCCTCCATTTAAGGGCAACAAGATCAAAACTTATAAAAAAAACTATAATAATGTAAAAAAAATCAGAACAGTATAATATAAGGAAAAAAATCATGGGAAAAGACCAACTCCCGTGGCCTCTCTCCTACATCTGGACGGATGTCTTAAGGCCTCTGTGGCCTCCCGAACTTCAGGCAGTTTTCATATTTGTGCCCTGCTCCACACACTTCGAAGAGTTGGATCGGTACGGATTCGCTCAACGCCCTGCGCGTTGAAATACGCTGGGCAATCACAGCTTGCTGCCGTGGTGCAGCCTTTGAAGTCTGGGCCTGTTTGCTCCATTGTATTGCTGGGGGCTTTGGAGTCGAAACGCCTGAACTGTCAGCTCATCTAGCTTCATTGGTTGCTTTCTACCAATGAATAGTTTATTTATTTGCTGCTGGACCCCCTCCACCGCTTCGGTCAGCCGGATATCCTTTAGTAGGGTTCTCCGCTGCTGTGGCTCCTCGATCAATGGCAGCAGGTGGCGAGGGACCGTCGGGTGGTTTAAGATGGTTG
The DNA here is from genome assembly GCA_032275145.1 of Synergus laeviventris. Classification (NCBI taxonomy): domain Eukaryota; kingdom Metazoa; phylum Arthropoda; class Insecta; order Hymenoptera; family Cynipidae; genus Synergus; species Synergus laeviventris. Next base: position 5,553 of record JAUESI010020164.1, on the reverse strand, counting down.
TCCGGGCTCTAATGGATAGTCCCGACGGCTGGTCGAACGGCAAATCTGTAAACCAAGTTATATAAGAACGGGTCCACAACACAATGTTTGCCAATCGCGCACTCCTTCAGAGTTCGTGGTGCATCGCACATTTTGCTAACTTATTTTAACTATCGCGCCTTGCTGTTTTTAGTCTATCGCTGCGCTTCTCAGTCTATTTTATTTAATTTTTTTTGGGACCTACCGTTTCAATTTTCACTCAATCAAGTAGGATAGTTTCCTTAAGGGTTTCCTTAATGGCTCATCCTCTTCGTTCGATGTTGCTTTTATTTTTCTGACTTTCTTTGGCGCTTTCTTGTACGTTTGCTCATGGATTCCTCTTGTTCGTCCGGATGGGACTTCCTATTCTTGTCCTTTGGCCTTTTTCTTTGGCTTCTATTCTAATTGGCTCGTCGAAATCGACTTCCAAAAGTTCTCTATCCAATTGGGCCTGTCTTTCCATTTCCGCTGGGTCGTTGGGATCTACGTCCTCCTCCTCGTGATTAAAGCTTTGTAGTTGCGACGCATAATAACGTCCAGCAAGACGACTCTCCTGCGATGCTGAGGTGTATACTTTGGGCGCTATTACTTCCACCATAACGTACGGACCGGTGAACTTTGGTGCTAATTTTTTTGCGATGTTATTCTTTGCACTGGACAGTACATTATTTGGTTTCTTCACCAAATCCCCGACTACGAATTGCAGACCCATATGACTGCGGTCATAATATTTGGCCTGTTGTAATCTGTTCTCTCAGATGTCTCATCTTGCTCATTCGGTCGGCCTAGACTGATATGTTAGGGTCTGGCGGTACAAACTCCGCCTCCAATAGACCGAATCATGGTCTTCAGTACCCTGTTGGTACTCTCAACCGAGATAGCTTGAGGATGGTAAAGCGGAGTGAAAGACTGATGGATTCCTAACGTGTCCACCATTTCCTTAATTAGTTTGTTGTTGTAATCCGTTCCGTTATCGGAATGGAGGACAAGGGGAGTCCCCCATCGAGTTACAATCAGATCCATGAATGCTGTTGCTATTGATTTATCTTCGGCTGCTCTCAATGGAGCCAACTCCATCCACTTAGTGAACAAGTCCTGAAATACCACCAGGTATTCATTACCCTTCTTATTATCCGGAAACGGGCCCATGCTATCTGTTGCCACCAAACGTTCATGGTTCCTGCATTATTCTCTGTCCCATTACTCCATGGGGTTGAGCCTGTTCCGAATTATTGAGCTGGCATACTCCGCATTTCCCTACGAATGCGTTGATCTTTTTAAACATTCCCGGCCAAAATGATCTGGTTGCTGCGCGTTCATAGGTCTTCTCAACTCCTAAGTGACACGTCTCAGGCGTATCCTGGGCTTCTCGACGGACTTCTAGCTGATTATCCTTGGGAACTACAAGTTTCCAGGCTTTCCAGATCATCCATTACCGCTTCTCTCCGTCTTACATACCATTCGACCTCTATTTCTTCGAATGCCGCTAGGGGATCCAGCTCCTCGTCCTCGTACATTCGCGAGACTGCATTTGGAATGTGATGCAAGGCCCCTTTTCGACGCACGACTACGAAGTCGTACTCTAGCAAATCGAGTGCGCAACTGGCTAATTGGCCCTTCGGGTTTTTAAGATTATACAGCCATCTTAAGCTGCTATGATCTGTAATAACCGTAAATTGGTATCTCTCGAGGTAGTGCCAGAACTTCCTAATTGTCCAGACTACGGCTAACCATTCTTGGTCCTTAGTTGAATAGTTCCGTTCTGCGCTAGTAAGTTCTGCGCTATAACACGCTCCTGGCCGTTTTTACTTGTGTGACGACTGCTCCAAGTCCTCATTGGCTGGCTTCTGTTTGAACGACGAAAGGCAACTTAAAGTAGTGACACGCGAGTATCGGAGCTCTTGTTAACGCCATTCTCAGCGTTTTGAAGGCCTTCTCATGCTCGTCCTTCCCGGAGAAGCTCACGTCTTTTCTAGTTAAACTAGTGAGAGGCTCGATGATCTTCGCGTAAGTCCTTAATGAACTTCCTGTACTAAGGCGTGGTACCAATGAAACGATGCAACTGTTTCAGATTTTTGGGTTGAGGATACTCTAGAAAAGGCTTGATTTTGTCGTCATCGACTAGAAAACCATCCTTGTTCACTTTGAATCCGAGGTACTTAACCTCTGGCAGAAAAAAGTTACATTTACTAGGACCTAACGTAAGTCCCGCTTTAATCACCCTATTAATGGTCCTCTCTAACTAGTACTAACCAGTAAATAATCCTAAAATGTTTCCGAGACAACGATAATGTCGTCTAAATATGCAAGGACATGCGGCTTGAACTTTGGCGTGATAATTTTATCTCTCAGCCGTTGAAAGATAGCTGCAGCTCCTGTGAAACCGAACGGCATACGTCTATGATGATCCCTTCCCTCGGATTATAAACGCTGTCTTCTCCTTACCTTCCTTACATAGAAGAATTTGGTGGTATGCCAGATTCAAATCGAGGTTAGAAATGTAAGGGGCAGAGCTAAACCGTTCTGATAGTTCCGTCATGAATGGAAGGGGATACGCGCCTTTCTTTGATACATCATTTACTTTTTGGAAGTCAATACAGAGACACCAATCGCTATTCGATGGTTCTATCAGCTCCAATGATTCAAAGCAAGACGGATTGCTAATATAATCGATCAGCTTTTATTTCCTGCCAGATTAATCTTTAACGATTATAAAGCAATTATCACTTGAAAAAGAGAGACTGGATTACCTGCCACTATTGTATTCCGACAGTAGTTTTGTTAATTTTGGCGAGAGGAACTAAATTATTATTGCCGGTCTATGAATTGATGGGTAGTGAGGGAATCGAAGTAAAGATTAATTCAATCCCAATTCACATTTGATATTAAAAAAGGACGTGCCACTTCATTTATTACATATGTGAGTAAAACAACCCATGTGAAAAGATTCACCCGTAATTGTCCGTGCGAAGGACCGAATATTAAATATAATATTAATTGATAGTGTGGAGTGCCAGACAGTACACCGAGGCGTGGTAGAGTGTAACTGTGCTCCCCACTCGGCCCGGGCCCAGCTACTCGATCACCATACATGGCAGGGAGAGGTGAGAACCAGAGACGCACACCACCCGATGGCGATGGTACTCACGACCGTGATAGCAATATTATGAATCTCGAACAGTTAAGTTTCAATCTTAGAAGTGTAGATTTGTGTATGTATTTGTGTATTATAATATATTTTTCGATAAAGACGCAGACGTTTTCACCGTCTTATCGACCAGTGATCTTATTAACGAAAGGAGATTCAGTCGAACGTTTCTGCGTAGATTATCGAAAATTTAATGCATAACTGTTACCAATAAGTATCCCGCTCCCAACGATTGATTATCTGTTGCATGGGGTTGAACAAATCGGATTTATGTCGACCATTTACTGGCGACAAGGTTATCACCAGGTGCCGAAACTAGTAAAAGATTGAAAAAAACCATCTTTGTAAAACGTTTTAAAATGTATAGATGCACGCGAATGCGTTATGGATCAAAGAATGGGCCGAATAAAATCCAAAGATTAATGGATCGTTTTAAAAGAGGGTTAAATGGAATTGTAGTAACTATTTATCTCGACGATATGGTCGTTATATCACATTCTGCAAATGAACATATCGGGGATAAAAAAGAGTTTTGGACCTTCTAAGATAGTTTAAACTTCGGGTTAAACGCGAAAACTGTTCGTTTGCACGACTCAAAGTCCACTATCTTAGGCGTATGATTACGGCTGAAGGAGGATTTATCTCGATAAATTTTCATGTATCGTAAGCATGTTATTGCCACGAAATGTAGCGCATTTTCGAACCTTCCTAAAGACTTTTACGAGCAATAGATTGGGGTTTGCACAGTGCACAACAGACATCCTTCGAGGAACTTAAGTGATTGCTGATGGCATCATGCATTTTGCGACAAGAAGTTTCCTCTCTTCCTCATACCCTGTTTACAGATGCTAGTAGCTACGCGATCGGTTGCGTTTTACTCCAGGAGACGGGACGCTTATCTCAATGGGCCCTCGCATTTTAACCATATGATTTAAAAATCTCTTACACTTCAGGTCGTGGCAATGTTGTAGCAGGCACACTTTCCCGACCACCCTGTCATGACGGGACGATGTGAGCGTGTTGAATCTATCCAGTCACTGTAGAGATAACAACAACAGATTCTTCACGATTATCACGATGACCACACAGCTGGACATTATGGAGTAGATCTGTGAGTGTTTTTCGAATCACTTCTCGCTACTTTTGACCTGATATAATCTGACAAGTTGCAGATCATATTAAGCATTGTGTCAAATGCCAGTGATACAAAATTTAAAATTTGAAACCAGCCTGATAATTGCCAACAGCACCAGTTGAAGAACTAAAAGAGAAAGGTGGGTTTTTATCATTGATGAAACTGAAAATAGATGGATGGTTTGCACTACAGGAAACCACTAGTGCAGTTTGTGATGGATTCCTCATTGATGAAATCTCTTTTAGTTGCGGTCTACCTAGAAAAATTATCCGTGACAATAGGGGACATACAATAAGATCAACCATGCAACAGGCAATGTTCTGCCAAGGTATAGAGACCTTGGAGATCTTTGTGGAATTTCTCCTACTCTATTTGGCGTGAATATCCCCTCGAATGCCCTTACGGTGTCCGAGGTATTCGTAGCTGTCAGGAAATCCTCATCGCGTGACAGCTACAATGTAACACTACATGTATAATTTCACCAAAAAATAAATAAATAAAAAATCACGCAAATATGATTAGAACCATTTTTCAGCTACAAAAACTTCTTTCAAAAAATGATCTGTGACAAAAATCAATTATTTCATTACTTCTCTTTTTTTTCCTACATTTTTTTTTTTCCTTCATTCAATAAACCTGAAAGAGACCATAAAATAAAGAATACTACCCCAAAAAGGAGACAGTGCGAGACGCAACACACATAACTGCATCTGCTGCCCTAGGATGTTATTTGGTGCATCCTTCACTCGGTTTTGGAAGGGGAAATTTTGGGACTTTTTAAATTGGGCACCAAGTGTAACACTAGGTTAATTATGGGAAGAAGGGGGGAAAATATGGTGGCGAGGATGCCGAGAGAAAAATGTATTATAATATCTAATTTTCGGTCCTTCGTGCGAAAATAGCTACTGTAATAGCTAAATAACGTAGTCAGTGCTATTTTATATTCTTTAAATCAAGTGGTTTTAATGACTCGTTACCTCGATTCTCTCACTATCCATCGATTCACAGACCGGAAATAAATAAAATATTAGTTCCTATCGCGAAAAACCTGCTACAACATTTTTCATTAAGTGTCTTTTGTCAATCAGCAGACAGAAAGATCTATGTAGTGTGGTTATTAAACAAACATACTCCTGCGCTATAACATTTTATTTCACAAATTACTTAATAGACATTAGGGTGGTCCAAAAAATATCAAGTTTGGAATTTTCGAAATATTTTTGCACTTCTGTGTTCCTCTCGTCAAAATAAT
>JAUESI010020162.1:0-11195 GCA_032275145.1 Synergus laeviventris | reverse complement strand
ATATTTATATGTGTATGTACAGTGTACACCTATCTATCTATCTATCTATCTATCTATCTATCTATCTATCTATCTATTGAAGGCTGACAATAAGTGCCAAAAATATAAGGCTCCAAGAATTTCCAAAATATAGATCCCAAAGTCACAATGTCCAAAAAAAATTCCCAAAAATTAGCCCCAAAAATATAAGATTCAAAATAAACCACAAAAATTGAGTCCCAGTACCATAAGGCCCAAAAATACGTCTAAACATTTGAGGCTTTAAATCGTAAAGTCTAGAAATGAGTTCCAAAAATGTAAGATCAGAAATATTTATTGTTAATATACCTTTTTGTGAATAAAATGTTGTCCTTTGGTATTATGTCCTGATTGATGTTCACCCTTTTCACCGAATTCAGCAGCTTTCTCACCTTTCTCGCCAAAATGATGTTCCTTGTGGAATCCACCTTCATCATGGTGTTTCTTTTTATCTCCCTCTTTTTCATCATAAAAGTGATTGTGTTCTTCTTTGTCATGATGTCCCTTTTCAGCCTTTTCGTTCTCATGCCAAGCTTCGTAACCCTTTAAATCAATTAGTACTTCTATTATAGTTAACAATAACACTTACAGAGCTTTGAGGCATTTGAAATAGTTACCCAGCTCTGGAGAGATAACTGACATATGGTCCAAACGTGGCACAAGACCAAAAATTGATATAGGATCCAAAATTGACACAGAATAAACTAACATATATAGGACCCAATCTTGGCATAAGGCCCAAAACTGTCATAAAACATACCATTGGAATAGGGTTAAAAACTGACATATGGCCTAATAAGGGCATACGACCCAATGCCAATATGGACACAGAAGGCAATACGGACATATGAACCATAATTGACACAGGAAACAATATGGCCATAGGACCCAAGGTCGGTATTGGATCCTATATGGATATAGGATCCACTATATGTATAGTGGTATAGCATCCAATGTAGACACAGGGAGTAATATATATATATATGGAAATAGGGCCCAATATAAAATTATAATCCAATAAGGTCATGCGATCTTATATGGACACACAACGCAATATAGGACCCAACATGGCCATAGGTACCAATGTGGGTATGCGACCTATTAAAATGGGGTCAAAAACTGGTATATGGCCCAATAAGGATATACGACCGAATATAGAGACAGTAGGCAATACGGACATATGACCAAAAACTGAAACAGGAAACAATATGGACATTGGACCCAAAATCAATATAGGATCTATTAAAATAGGGTCAAAAACTGATATATGACCCAATAAGGATATATGACTGAACATGGACACATGAGGAAATACGTACATATGAACCAAAATTGACACAGGACCTAAAATCGGTATAGGGCCCACTGTGGATATAGGACCTAACATGGACATTGGTTTCAATATGGGTATAGGACCTAATATGGATGTAAGATCCAATATGGACGTCGGGCTCAATATTTGCAGGACCTAATATAGAAATTTGACAAAAAAAGAGCGTAAGTCACAATATAGACATAGGACCCAATATGGAATTATGGCACAATATGGATAGATGACATAATGTGGACACAGGACGCAATGGGGACATAGGACCTAATATTGATATAGGATCCATTATGGAAAAGGATCCAAAAGGAACATAGGACCCAATATTGACACAGGAAACAATATGGACATAGGGCCTATAACTGATGTAGGACTCTCTATGGACATTAGAGTGGTCCAAAAACATGTAGGTTTGACCCTCTTAACCCAATTTATTCTCATTTTTTAACTGAAAATTAATTCTATTGGTCTAATGGAATATTTATTAATATTGGATAGTTAATTCTTAATTATTAAAAAAAATTGATTTTTTTGCATAAATTCCTTACTTTTCAATTAAACTTAATTGTGTTAGATCGATAAAGATATAACTTTAATAGTTTAATGTTAGACGTTAAATTCAACCCTCTTGAGGGTCTTGGCCTCAATAACCCAAAAATTCAGTCGTTTCACATTAAGCAAAAAGTACTGAAACCAGGCAATTTTTTGTGTTCCTTATGCATGCTTATATTTGAAAAATATAATCGAATATTGAGGTCAGCTTTTGAGTCCCAGAAGATATAGTAAATTGTGTAACAAGTGCAGGAAATGGAATGTCTTCTTGCACGTGTTACACGCGATGTTTTTTGCACAAAATGCATGAAAATTGCAAGTCTTTATGTGAAGGGTGATGTTCAGTATCGAAGTTTCAGGCGGGAGGCGGAGAAGAAGTAGGTGAAGTCCCCTCCAGGGGATTTGGGGAGTGGAGCCCCATTAAAAAAAAATCAAAATGAAATGATGAATCAAATTATACACGGAAGTATATTTGTCCAAATTTTGTAGAGTCAACAGTTTTTAGGTAACTGTTTCAGCTCGAATTTTTAACGGAGTACCCGGCAACTTTTTTTTCCGATTTAGTATTCATATTTAATTTGACGATAAATGATACTGGTTGGATTCTTGGCAGTAATCTCATAATAGAGAAATCTGGAACTTTGCGTACATTTTATGGACACGGAATGTAGCCATTTTCATACATGTGTTACACAAAAAATTTTACCTTGTCTCCTTTTTCTCCCTCTTCATTATGGCGCTCTTCTTCATGTTCAGCACCTCCTCCTGCTTCGTGCTTCTGATCAACACCTCCTTTTTTATGATCGTGTTTGTGTTCATGCTTGTGAGTGAATTCTCCTTTATTTTCTTCATTATCACGATTGTCATCTTGATGTTTCTTCTGATCCTTCACATGATGCTTATCTTCAAGCACATGAGTCTTGTCATAAGTTTCTTGGTGATCATCATTACTATCTTTTTCCTGATCATACTCATATACATGGTGATCATGATCTTCATCTTGCTCCTGATCTTTTTCCTTATGAATCTCATGATGGTAATCACGTCCTCGATGTTGAGCGTCATCAGAATGATGATGATCTGCTTTCTCAACGTCTTCATTTTGATGATGCTTAATATCATCATGTTTATGATGATCATGGTTATATTTGTTGTCTTCATCTTCTTGATTATGTTGATCACGACTGCGAGCATGATTAGAATTATGTTTATTATAGAGATTCTTATCATTATCATCATAATTATGATTGTTACTTTGATGCTTAAGCTGATGATTATCATGGACAATATCTTTACCATCATTATCATGCTTATGTTCCTGATCAAAAATACGAGTATGCTTTTGATTAGAAGCATGATGTTTATGATCATGATCGGGCTTATTCCTTCGTCCACCTTTAGGTGAATCATCTTGCTCATCTTGAGGATAATCATCCACATCAGTGTCTCTATTATTGATATAAAGATGGTTCTTATGACCATTATTTTTACCAATCTTCTGCTTATGCTGACGATTCTTAGGGATCCGGTCTTCATCTTTGTCTTTATGATGATCTTGTTCTTGACCTTTTATCTTATCAAGTCTTGGATAATCGTTACTACGATCTCTAGCCTCATCCTCTTTCTCATGAGTTTTATAATCTCCAAATTTATTACTCGCCACGACCTTCTCTGAAGTTCTTACTGAATTCTCTGGTTTAATTATGCTTTTGTTTTCTATTTCACCGATTGTGTTTTCATTTACGTTATATCTTGCATGTCCACGAGATGTCTTCATCGGAGATGCTATTCTCCGTGATATTATTGTTGGAGGCATATAACCATCTTTTAGAATTTTAGACGAACTTTTTGGAGGGATAAAAGTCGTATAAGGGCTGAATGTAGAAATCGGAGCATTGTAAGCAATGTTTCTGGAAATTGTAGGTAAGGTTGGTATCATAGTCTTGACATTCCAGAGATTCGCAGGTTTTGTAGGAAAAATCTGAGGCTCTAGGAAATTTTTACTTTGAACCTGAGCTGCTGCTACGTGTAATGGATCCTTTTTACGTAGAGCAAACGGCCTCGGCATAATGTCGTACTTCGCTAAGAGTCCAAATTTATAATTGTCTGTATGATTAAGTGCCCTACTTTGTCTCGCTTTGTCTTGCAAAGATAACTCGAGATTCTTCAATTTCGAGGCTTGAACGGTTTTAATTGCTTTCTTTCTTTTACCCTTATTTGAAGGCACTGTATAAGAATCCGTCACTGAAGTTCTAATTGTACCTTCAGTTCCTTCATCAAAATTCTCAAGAATATTCATTTCATTTACAATTTTGGGATAATTTGGAGTTGTGAAACCATTGTAGTAAGGTGTGGTTGATGTCGGATTTCTTGTTAATGGACCTAGCTTTGCTCTTTGATTTGATGGGTCGAATGTTGAAGGTGAAGCTCGATAGGTCTCGGAAGCAACGTATCTCGATTTCTCGGTTGGTCTTATGTTAGAAAAGACTTTAGTCGTCGCATATTTTGGGACTCGAGTTGAACCTCTCTGTCGAGGAACTTCATAATAGGTTTTGTCGAAAGGCTGCGTTGTAGACTCATAATCTGTGGAGGAAAAATATCAATGTCTTTGTTGTTCTAAATGGATATTAATTTACAATTGAAAAATATAATTCACTCTTGTAGAGGATTCAATTGTGTTCAGCGGAAATTGACCAAATTGATCCTCACAAAACCATTGTCACCTATTTATTTGTTTATGACAATGTTTAAGCTCTTACTGAAAAACATTCCTGGTATTTGTACTCGTATGCATTTGATAGCTTTGCAATTTGTCAGAAATGAGTAGAAAAACTATGTATCATGGAATAAAATAAATATATATAAAACCCTTATACCTGTGTATGCAAAATCGTGAAAACTTGTTTCTTTGGCCTTCTCCAAATGAATTTTTTTTGGTTCGTATTCGGTAATGGCGATAACGTCCTGCAAGTCGTCAATACTATCAAAATCCAATTGCTGAGCAGAATTCAACTGAGTCCTGCTTTCGGCTGTCACTTGATCCAAAATAGTTGATTTTTTTCTAACAGAAATTTTTGAGACTTGAGTCGTTTGATCCAATAGTGACAACAATTCATCATTAATTACTGACGGAGATTCAATGACATCACTCGATTTCTGAATCAGTATCAAATTTTCTAACGGTGGTATGACTTTTTCCTTCCTAAGGATCGAAATTAAATCCTTCTCTTTCTGGAAAGGAAGAGTCTGATCCTCGAATAAAATCAAAGTAGCATTGGATGTCAGATTCTTTTCGTGAGACTCGGAGACCTAGAAGTAGAAATTGAAAAATGGAGAATCACTAATTTCAAGCACAGCACAATTTCTCACAATTAAACATAAACATAATCCTTTTTTGCACTTAAACACAAAAAGTTTGATAGGCTCATTACCAAGTGGATCAGCAGCACGAGCAAGGATAATCTTTGCCTCGTGTCCATGATCTTGCGATTTTCAAAGACGACTGACCCAGGATCGAAGTGTGCGCTGTCAATTATATCACCTCGATAGAATTAGAAAACCATTCGTGAATGATATGACAATTTCACACCAAATTGACTAGCGCTCGGCGAATGCTGAGCGATTGAATCCTACCATCGCATCGATCGGACTTCCTCCTTTCTCTCTCAATTGCACAAGATTGGGCAATCAGGCCCTCTGCATTCAATGTTAGTCTAGCGATGACCTATATTTCGTTCTTTTTTTATATTTCCATTTTCGCTTTGGACTCAACTAGGGTGGCCAGTAAAATCCCCATTTTTGGATCTTCTGAAACGATGAAGCAGATATTTATTTTTCAAAGCGAAAAAGTCATTCTATATTTTTTTTAGATTCTTAAATTCTCTAAAAAATGCATAGAAAAATCGAAATTTCGATATTTTCATTGTTTTCGGCTTTCCGAAATTCCTATTGGTCATGGATTTATGCTGACTGAGTTCAAATGATAAAAAATAGTTTAGTTTTTCCTTCTCCAGAAAATTCATGATCCAGAAAACTCACAATTTTTATATTATCATTTTTTTCGGCTTTCTGAAATGCTTACTGAGCATGAATTTTTTTTGACTTTCAAGTGCTATGAAAAATTGAAAAATAAAAAAAAACATAATCCTCCCAGGGTTACGAGTTAGCATGAAAACAGAAAAAAAAATTTTTTCGAGGCGCCTCCGGAGATTCACTGTCACTCGCTTAATTTTCTTTATTTTTCAATAAAAATTTAGGAACATATTGTTCATATGTTGTATAATTGTATGGGAATTGATTATATGAACTAACACTATTTGTATCGACAAAAAAAATTCTTTAAAACATGCCTTTTTTCACCGAATTAACCTTACCACCCACCCCCCTAAGATTCCTTGAAATTCTTAACATTTAAAAAAAATATTTTAAAATTCTATTAGAACATTTTTAAATCCATTAATATATAGCCTAAAAATTTCTAGAAATTCTACACAATTTCTTGAAATCACACGAATAGAAATTTTTTCCGAATGAATCGGAACCATCTTAAAGTCTGTATCCGATGCGAATGAATTTAAAGCCTATGCGAAAAATTTCGGAATGAAAGCGATTGACTCTGGAATTTTGATGTTCAATTTGGATTGGCTCGGATTGACTATAGGATAGGAATTACGGGTTTGACATCAGATTGGAAACGATTGACTCGGATAATAATTTGAATTTGCTTTTGATTTCGGATTGGATCCGATTGATTCGGATAGGAATTTTAATGTTAACTTAAAATTGGTTCGGATTGGTTCATATATGAGAATTTAGTTTATGTAGAATTTGAATTCGTTTTTTGATTTCGGATTAGATCCAATTGATTCGGATAGGGATTTTGAAAGGGTGTTTCAGATTGGAATTTTTTATTTGACTTCAGGTTGACTCGGATAGGAATTAGCGGTTTGATATCGGATTGAAAACGATTGATTCGGATAATAATTAGAATTTTGTTTTTGAATTCGAATTGGATCCCATTGATTCGGACAGGAATTTTGGCAGGGAGTTTTTATTTGATTTCGCTTTAGATCGGATTAGTTCAGATTGGAAATGTATTTTGATATGGCATTGGTCCGGATTGATTCGAATAGAAATATTTCTTTCGATTTCGAAATGGAACCGATTGACTCGAATAGGAATTTTAATTTTGGTTTTGATTTTGGATTGGATCTGCTTGTCTAGGATCAAAATTTTAATGTTAACTTCCAATTGGTTGGAATAAAAATTTCATTTCAATTTCGCATTGGCCCAGACTGATTCGGATAGGATGTTTTTTTTTCGCCTTAGATTGGATTGCTTCAGATTGGAGTCTTTGATTTGACTTCGTATTGGATCGAATTGATACGGATAGGAATTTTTGTTTCAACTTTGGAATGTATTGGATTATTTGAATATGAATGCTCCTTTTTTCCGGATTCACACGGATAGACATTTTTATATTTGATACTTTTGTCAGAGGAGATAAAAGTTTCACAGATTCCAGTTATATTTTACTTCTTAATAAAATATAAATTTTTGACGAAGATAGGTGCCATTGCAATCTGTTCTATGTACGTGATTACCTTTCATAACCTTTATTATAGTTTTCTTTACAATGCGTTCAACTTCCATCCCACCGTTAGAAGAGTCGTTGGACATTTATATAGATAATACGGAAGGAAAAATATTGCCAATTACCTGCTTCAATTCAACCTCAGTTATTTCAAGAAAATTTACTAATATAAAAAAGAATGTATTCGATTTAAAGAAATGATTATTATATATATAAGGCGAATTATAATCAAATTAGTTTTATTGAAAGAAAAAAGATGATGTAAGAAGTAAATCAGGAATTCATTTTTGCAAAAAATGTAATTCAAAATATCGTGAATAATCCGGAAATATTAAATTCCACAGTTAAAAATAAATTGAAAGTATGATTTGAATTATAATCAGTTATTCTCTCGTTAATTGCTAAATTTTAAATCAAACCATTGTGTAAACTGCAAAAGAAATACCTCTAATTTTAAAAATAACCGAAAGACGTCATTATAAGAGTAACAAAAAAATAATTAAAGTTTCACTATGTTGATGACATTTGTTTCTACGAATAACGGATAAAAAACCTAATGAGAGTCGATCAGCTTGATGCGTTTCATGAACTCTACAATAATTAAAATTAGGTAAGAATAGAAAATTGGCGAAAAGTATCGCTTCGTGGTTAATCTGTCGCAAGAAGCCTAGAAATTTTGTCAACACTACTGTTACTCATTCCTGGATTTCTTGAACCTAGTATGTACAATTGTACATGGGTAAGAAATTCTATAATTTCATAAAGTCTCTAAAAAGATATTAATTCATTGTATTCCATCTTTTAAAATCAATAATTTCAATTATATTAAGATTTGAACATTTTTTTCACATAATTCTAAATCATCTAAATTTGATTTTTAAATTTGGAGACTAGGATTCTCTAAATTAGACTTAGATTCTAACTCTATATAAATCCTGCAGATGATACCCACATAGCATGACAGATAAACCGCAAAGTGTGACAAATCTCTATACATAATTTTGTTGCCACAGTAACCCATATTTTATTTGTCACACTTTGAAGAAAACAACAAATTCTAGAATCTATAAATTCAAATCTTTTCCAGAATTATTTTAAGCGAACAAAGAAATTGTGATGTACAGGAGAATCATGTCTAAAATGGCCACTCTGATAAAATGGCCAATCTTTAAGAAATTTGTAGGAAAATGAAATCTCACATCTAGGTCATTTTTCGGAGTGGCCGTTTCAGATATAATTACCATATTTATCTAGATTTATTTTCTTATTATATTACTAGCGGTATAGGATAATCAGATGGGGTTGGTTAAAAACCGAGACACTAAAAAATTTGGTTCTGAACACTAACAAGTGAAAACCGGAACGCTCTCAAATCTTATGAAAAACATTTCCTGCTATTAGCATAAAACTACATATTTTAGATTGAAATCTACAACTATATATTGAAAGCGTTCAAGAATGGAATAACTTCACATTAAGTTATTCAAAATTCGGCAATTTTATACTTATTAAGGCACCGTCAGCGATTCGAAAATATTCCAAGTCATTTCAGAAGAATATTTTGAATCTATAGAGATGATTTGCAGGGATTTTAAGGGTTTGAAAAGAATTGAAAAGAATTTAAGGATACTTTCAATTAATTTAAAGAAGTTCAAGAGAATGAGAGGGATGGCCCCGGGGGCGGGTTCACAAGAGTTTAAAGTATTTCCAGTGATTTTAGGGGTTTTTAGGAATTTAGACCGAGTTTAAAAAAAATTCAAAACGATTTCCAGGTATTCAAAAAAATGTAGAAGCATGATTTGAGGAAGTACATTGGATTTTGAATGAATTCCTTTAATTAAATAATATAATATTCAAACTTCGATATTCTATACGTGGGACATTTCATGTAAAATCGACCACTTTTGACCTCGACCTCATCCAAAAAAAGTTATAGGTTTTTCAAAAAATGGCTTTTTTCAAATGGCCGTAATTTTTTCAAAAATTGTCTTATAGGAACGTTTTTTTTAAGTTTTTATTTTCTATGCAATTTTCAGAAAAAATTTATAAAAATTATACACAACCACCTTCAAAGTTATTTTTTTTTATTTTAAGGGAAAAAAACGGAAATTTCGAGATGATCATTGTCATTAAACATTTTTTTTTCTTTAATTTTATAAAAAATGTTGATTTATAAAAAGCGACCTATTAAAACAAAATTCAAACAAATTTCATCCCAAATTAAGTTTTTTTTTTCTTTTTCTTTTTTTTAAATTTAGTTTTCGAAAAAAAATACAACAAAATTATTCAGGACTATCTTAAAAACTCTTTTAATCCCTTGCAATCTCTTTAAATCTCTAGTTATTGAAAATTATATTATTTTAAAAATATAACCATAGAATGTATTTTAGCAATAATTTTCATGAAAACCTGTTTAAAGTTCTTAGAAATATGTCCGTGTTTGTCAAAAATATACATACCAATGTAAAATTTGTAAGTATAAGACATTACTACTATATTATATATTTTACCCATAAATGCCTAATTATATATTTTTATTGAAAATCGAAATACCGACCAGGGCCTCTTCACAACCTCATTTATATGTAGGGCTAAATGGGACAATTTCTGCACGGGGAGTTATTACGGAAAAAGTAGTGACAACACATACACGTGGACATTTTTTAAAAACCTCATTTCCCGTCTCCTAAAAGATCGAATTATGTCGAGAAATATTGAAAAATTGATATCGAAAACTTTTATTGATACAAAGCCTTTATAAGGAAGAAATAAAATGGCGAAAATCGGCGTACAAACTTTACAGATTTCGTGATACTACTTGGCTTACAAATAAATTAGACTTCTGAACCTGTAAACTTCACGAACATATAAATTCGATATAAATTCCAATGAGAATTATTGTGAGGTATTTCTAAATTAAATTAAATAAATCGAAAATAAAATTTAAAAAATTGAATTTTTTATCGAGTAATAATAAGTATTTATTAAAGAAATAAAGTAGCAAAAATGTCCATGTTGACAATCGTCCTGAATGTTTCAAAGGATGTAGACTTTTTATACATTTAGATAAAGGAATTGCGTTTCGAATTATGAGATCTAGAATAGTGTTATACGGGTAATCTAAAATTGTAAAACGTACAATCAAATACACGACAGAGTGTGACCAATTTTCCGCCAAGTTTTCACTTTTCGCGGGGAATCGTGACCAACGAAGACTTACTTAATATTTCACCGCAGTGGTCGATTACGGTATTTCCTTTCCGCGACGAAGAGAATTCGATTCTCCAATCTTGCGTTTCCTAAAAAAAAAATAGAAAAAAAACACACACACAGTGGGTTGGGTATATCGATTCCCTAAAACTCGCTTTTTCCAAAAGCGTGAATTTATCAACGTCGTGTCATGTTTAAACTGATTTGGCATGGGCGCGAGTTAGAATTTGTAAGAGCAGAAACAAATAGTGAAAAATTAATAAATGCCGGGTCCTCTCAACTCAATGATAAAATTATGCAGAAGGATAGTGTAAATAAGGATATTTCAAAATATATATATATACTGAAGAATATAAGCGGCCTGCTCCGCTACTAAGTGACAGTGGTAAATAAGTGGATTTGGACAATAGACAACAACTTTATTATATTTCAATATATTGCACATACTTGTGTACAACTGTTCGAAGACAGTAGACACACTTTGGTGGAAGCCAG
>JAUESI010020161.1:0-13118 GCA_032275145.1 Synergus laeviventris | reverse complement strand
CTTCTACGAGTCTGTCTTTCCCGTTTCTCTCTATCATAGTTGCACCAGGTGATAGAGAGAATCAGTGAGCCTACTGACAATGAGTGCGAATCTCCCGTACGAGCCGGTGAATCGCTCCCTAGCAGTTTGTCAGATTCGGCAACTGTCTCTGCTTCTCATCACTCACAGTCGTCCAGCGGGTCATTGCGCGCAGGCGCCAGGTAAACGTCAGATTTGTCATGAACAGGTGACTAGCGGATCAATAAATATATATATAGGTATACTTTATAATGAAATATGTGACAGGCGCGCGGTACTGCTCGTCACAAATTAAAGATTCATTTTAACTCCCTGAAGTCACCAAATATGTGTTAAAATATTTTGTAACCCTCTTGAAACCTATAAAATCCCTTAGCATTTTTTTAAAACTAATTAGAATAATAACTATTTTTAAAATCTTGGGAAATATCTTTTTATATTGATAGAAATTAACTCCAAAGCTTTTTACCTAACTTTAAATCGTTTCCATTATGAAATGTCTTGACATTTTTTCTGATCCAGAAAACCAATTTTAATCTTTTGAAATCCAATTTGATCTCTCCGATTTCTCAAAATCGATTCGTAACGTAGAAATTAATCCTATACAAAAAGTATAATATCAGCAAAAAAATCGAACGCTGCGCGTAGTGTACGAAAAGCCTAGCGTGCATGTATTTTGCTAGTTTAATGACTTTATATATCCATTGCAAATAAAAATCTATAGAAATTTGTTTTAAAATTAATTATATTATTGTTAATGTATTTTAAATTTAGTAACTTTAATATAAAAACGTACAGCTTTTAAATTTTTCATATAAGCTGTATAAGAAATATTATTAAAATGTGTATGAAGTATATCTATAGTCACACATAAGGAGAAAAGTTTTTAAATTAACTGCTCAGGTTCGGCTCATTTAGCATACTCGTACTTTAATTCCGAGTATAGTTCAAAAATCAATTCATCACAGATTTTTTTCTGCCAAGAGCCAGGCTCCTTGCAGAAGCCAAGATCTCGAGGCATGAATTGAAGATACGAAAATGTGAAATCAAGTAGATTAACTCTCGTTCACCATCTGGTCCAAGCAAAATTTTCTAGCTTTCAGAGAGCGCAAAATAGAATGAGACACATGCAAGTGATGAGAAGAAGAGAGTTGAGAATGTGGAAAGGGAGCACTTCGGCTAATCTGAAAACCACTAGACTTGTGAGCTTTTTACATGCTTAATCACGTGCCAGAAATTTGTTAAGTGGATACTTAAAAGTGAAGTACACGGCCAACAATTAGGGTATTCCACGTCAGCCTTTCACGAAAGAACCGACACTTTCCAACTTCGAGCATTCCCGCGTATTCGAAATTTACCCTTTACTATGGTAAGAGAATTTTATTGTAATAACTGATTAATTAGATAATATTTTATAAATAAAGCCAAAAAAGTTTTATTGTTTCAACTAACACTTTTTTGGCCAGAAACAAATGTTAAATCTTTCAGTTGGGACAAAAAAAATGTTGTTTGCTGTATATCATCCAAAAATTTTACTGTTGTCTCTAACAAACAGTTTTTTCAGTGTAAAATATTTTTATTCAAATCAAACAGATAAAGGTATTTCCATGATTTATAAAAAAGTTTTTTACAGGATTTCATGGTATTTCATTCAACTTTTAAACTTTCAAACGATACTTAAACAATTTTTGCTTCCTCATAGAGCGAGCTTTGTAGTGATGACAAAAATCCAGTTTCCAAAAAAAGGTTTTTTTCAATATATTTCAAGGGGAATAAATCTAATATGATGTCCAGAAAAAATGTTCGGATGAGTGTGTGTGTGTGTATGTATGTATGCCTCGCTTTTTAATGATTGTGCAATATCTCGAGAACGTATGCAGATAAATTCATGAGAGAGAGGGAGAGAGAGAGGGCGGAGGGGGGGGGGATTTGGCATACTTATTCCACTCTATGCTCAGTTGAATTTCTTACAATGGTTTCACAAAATATTTAATTTTACAAGCTTTATGCACTTTTATAATTTTATTAAAGCTGATGTTAAGAAAGTAAAGATTCCTTGCATCGAGAGGTATCGATTGACCTATATGATTAATACATTTGCTTGGAAAGTAGGATGTAATGTAAAGTCTTTGTAATTTTGAAAATTTTGGTTTTCATCTATCTTTAAATAAAGATGTAGGGATTGAAGAGGGAGAGAGCGGAGGAGAAGAGAGGGACGATTGCTTAATACATATACTTACAATGTGAAAAATTTTTATTCACAATAAATATTTATTTAAAAATTTAAAAAAAAAATTAATTATTTAATACTTCTTCTATGAGGAAGCAAATTGCTTATTGATTGAACACAAAAATTTTTACAACTTCACAGCTAGTTATACAGCTTCATCTTGATTTTAATTGGATATTTTATATAATTTCTTTTTATGTTTCAGGATGATTTAACAAAAGATCAAATTGCACGTGAGTAAAATATAAAATTCCAATTTCAAAACTATTTTAAGTTATAATTAGAAAAAGTTGATTCTTTTGAAAGGATATCTTTTTCCCGAATACCAAAAATTTTGAATACAAGTAGAATTATGGAAAGTGTTTATTAACGACTTTAAAAATTCTGATCGTGAGAGATAAAAAAAACTAAAAAATTTTCGAAATTTTAAATTTCCGAAAATATAAAGTGCCGGAATTTTCAAACCGTAAATTAATAAATTAGATTAAATTCATTGTTTGTCGTGTTTTTATACATTCGTTCATTTGGAATACGACACAAAAAAATTTGTAAAATTCTTTTATCCTTGCCAAGACTCATCATTTATTCATAAATTTTTAACATTTATTAGCCACGTAACTACCCGATAAGAAATAAAAATAATAAATCGTTTGCTCATTTAAAAGTAAAGAAACTCCATGAAAGCTTTTGCCGAATTTTATTATTATTATTTTTTTTTTAAAAATTTAGAAAATGTTTAAATAGTATTTTAAATTATATAAAGAAACTCTAGAAATTTAAAAAATTATTTTCTACAATCTCATTCGTTTTCGATAACATATTATTACCACTAAAACAAACGATTTATTTATCGTATACCAAACGAATAAATTCCAGACTATTTTTTATTTTCTTGCAATGTATTGCAGCTATTTTTTCTGTGTCCGTATTTTTCTTTTTATTTAAAACAATTATTTTTTTGACAGATAATAGCAAATATGAATTCAAATTATCAGTCGAAAGTTATTTCAATTTAATAATAATTTATCTTTTTTTTCTAATATACACATAGTACTCAAAAAAGCATTTGACGCTTTCGACCACGAGAAGAAAGGATGTATCGGCACGGATATGGTAGGAACTATTTTAACTATGCTGGGTTATGAACTAAGTGAATCTACCTTAGCAGAAATCATTGCTGAAGTCGACGAAGATGGTAGGATAACTTTCATGATCTAAATACTAAAAATGCATACAATTAATACATGTAATTAAAACGCATAAAAGCTTCTCATTTTTATAATAAACAATATAAAACTTTTTCACCAGAATTCAGCATCCAATAAATATATGGTGAAGAGTGTTTTTGTCCTCTATTTTAGAGATATCCTAGCGTTCGATTTCATAATTGAAAATAGATATCGTAAGTTAAGGCCTGAGCACAATCGTGAACTGAACCAATAACCTAGACCCGAAGATGATTCTGTCCTTTTCTATCATATATTGCTTGTCGCGTGACAGCAAGAGAGATAGCGCAATATGTTAGAGCAAGACAAAATGATCTTCGAGTTCAGGTTATAGGTTCAGTTCACGATTGTGCTCAGGCCATTATATGAAATAGTTAAAATAGCAACGCTGTTGTTATCTCTCAGATAAAAAACAATTGTCAAATGTGTTATTTTGCAAGCGGGTTTTGCCCCTTGGGAAGGTTTTTCTTACCAATTTTAAGAGACAAATTTTTTTACTAAGTTATGCCTTCTTGAATTTTAAAAATTATCACAAGTGTGGCAAAATATGACATTTTGCAATACAATGCCACTCAAGTAATGCGAGAAATGTTCAGTATGCGCAAAGCCAAAAAAGACCGCCCTAAATAAAGAATATATTAGGCGAAAATTTGGAACCTTATCAGGAGGAAATGACCTGAGAGGAAGTAGAAGAACAGATTCAGTACAAGGAATCAGCCGAATCTTAGCCATATGCGGAGAACTTCTTCTTCTATTCTAGGAAGAAGAAGTGATGGGCAGGAATATCAATATATCTAATCTGGACCACATGGAGAAAGAAAAAAAAGAAACCATAATAAAGATAATCGCAAAGATCAAGATGCATTCACTCTTCCCGACAACCCATTACTATACCCTAATTTATCAGAGCAAGAAATTGTTTTAAACTCAGAAAAAAATATTAACCTAAGATCGCAGAAGCTCCCAGAGAAACACGGGGAATTCGCATAGGAAGAAACACAAAAACTTCTCGATAAAGGCATAATTAGACATTCACAATCCCCATTCAACTCACCCCTGTGGATCGTCCCTAAGAAGGGAGGTAAGCTCAGAATGGTCATAGATTACAGACAGATCAATAAAGATACTGACCAGGACGCTTACCCACTCCCAATGATTGATGACATCCTAGACCAGTTAGGTAAAGCACAATTCTTTTCGGCCTTCGATCTTAGTGCAGGTTTCCACCAGATTCCGGTGAAAGAAGACTTTAAGAGGTACACTGCATTTGCAACACGGCAAGGACACTTCGAATACAATAGAATGCCTTTTGGCCTAAAAAATGCCCCAGCAACATCTCAGTGAATGATGGACCGGGCGTCCATGGTGTAAACGGTAAACAGTGTTTCGTATATATATCGACGACATGGCCATATTCGGAAACAACCTTTAGCAACATAATCAAAATTTAGAAATTGTGTTAAAAAGAATAACTGATCTGAGTATCTGAAACCAGAGTTAGAATACCTAGGTCACGTTTTAACCAAAGAAGGAGTTAAGCCTACCACAGAGAAAGTTGAAAAAATACTTAACTTCAAACAATTAAAAACAATTTAAGCAAAACCCCTAACGAAATTAACTCAGAAAGATAAACCATTTAATTGGACAACAAAATGTGAGGATTCTTTCACAATATTGAAGGTGGTCCTAAAATCAGTACCAGTATGTACTAAGATTCCCAGACTTAAAAAAACAGTTTACCCTAACAACTGATGCTTCTAACGACGGGCTAGGGGCAGTTCCTTTCTCAATAGGGACACCCATGCCTCTTCATTTCAAGGACTCTTAACAAGGCAGAAGAGAACTATACCACAAGCGAGACAGAACTCCTCGTGATAGTTTGGACCGTGAAGCATCTTAGGCAGTATTTCCTTGGGAACGAGTTTAGGATCCAAACGGATCATAAAGCTTTAGTCTGGCTCCACAATGTTAAGGGTAATACGTTAAGGGTAAGGAAAATAAGGTTGCAAATTGTCTTTCTAGACTATTCCTCGTTCGAGCAGGCGAAATAGAAAGATAACAAGCGGAAGAAGACGAAACACTATCAAAAACGCCAATCATAACGGAGAACAGAATTCTGCAAGAAGAGGAAACAATAATGTTACCACCAGGAAGAATGAGAGAAACCTCATCAGAAATAAGTACACTTACCCCTAAAACCACCCTAGAACCAAGTCAAAGGTAACCTGGTATCGATCATCTTTATCAGGATTTTATGAGTTGGAAACTATCATCAGAACCAGGTAAAATGAAAACGAAACCTAATGCGGTAGGTAAGTTATGGAGATAAATTCAGAAAGAACAATTTCCACCATTCAACGAAGAAGAATGGCTAAGAAAGTTAGGATGGATCATAGAGGAATTCATCAACAAAAAATTTACATTAATACGGTTAGTAATTAGAGACCCCTTATTTACTCCAATCGAAAAATAAAAAATTCAGGAAATGATGACATTTCTTTTAACTTTGTTCCCCAACTTAAGCTTCCACTTGTGCTTTATAAACACAAGAGAATTGTAAAAGGAAGAAAAAGAGACTATCTTAAAGGAAAGTCATCGGAACCATCTTGGAGAACGAAACACCCTTGATAGAGCAAAAAAATTGGGACAATGGATAGGGATGAACGAGGAAGTAAAAATATATGTAAATAAATGCCCCATTTGCCAGGTTCAGAAAACAACTAGAATTACTAATCAAATGGAAAGCATCATACCAGACATCCCCCTCCATCCTAATGATAAAATTGCAATGGACATCTATGGACCCCTTACCTACAACTGAAAAAGGGAATAAATAAATCCTAAGCATCCAAGACCGTTTAACTAGGTATACCGTTCTATTACATATGCAAGAGGAAACTTACGAATCTATTATAACCCAACTAATAGATAATTACATTTATACTTCCGGAGCGCCTAAAACTATACTGACAGATCAAGGTCAACATTTCCTTTCCGAAATGATGCAACAATTTGAGAAAGCGTTAAAAATAAAAAATATTAAAACATCAGCTTTTCATCCCCAGTCTAACGGTGTAATAGAACGAATGCACTCTACCCTAGGAAATTTGATTAAAACAGTCATGGCGGAAAATATAAAAGATTAGGATGAAAATTTGAAATTTATAACATTTATTATAAATACCACGAAAAATCAAACCACCGGATTCTCCCTATTTGAATTAACCTTTGGAAGAGAGCCCAACATACGATCTTCCATTCAGCAATTCCCCAACCTTACATACCCCGATTTGATAAAGAAAAGGAGGAAGAAACACAACTTGTTCCTGCAAAAAGAGAAGGAAAGAATAGAAGTAGAGCAAGAAAAGACCAAGAAAAGATTGGACGAAAACATTATAAGAAAACACCCTCTGTATAAAATTCATGACCTGGTAAAATTAAAAAATAATACAAAATCAAATAAATTAGATGCATCATGGAAAGGAGCAACGAAAATCATAGATATCAAAGAGAAAAATAGCCTGAAATTACTTTTTAAGAACAAAATATTGACCGTACACATAGACCAAATAATGCCTTATTATTCAGGTTAAAATAACTATTATGGAAGTATTTATCTCTGAAATAAACGAGGACTTGTCAACTGCCCTCAAGGATATACATTTGGGCTAACACTGGATAGTGGAGTCATCAATAATAACACCAGCAATTATTGAGGAAACGATAAATCATCAAATTACCCGTCGCTGAAACGAAATGTTGATACTCCAGAGAGTTATTCCCATCCCTGATTAACTCCAGCCCGAAACCTATGGTATATTCCCATAACCAACGGTTATTTAGATATTATAACAAACGTCGAAAGAATAGATATCTTATGTGCAAACAAAGAAATATAAACAAGAACCCTATCGATAGGAACCTATAGGATATCAGGTCATAATTGGAAAAGCATGTCTTCACGGATCTCTTTAAACATAAGAAACAAGAAATTAAATCTAACGCGATGCGTCTATGAGAATACAGCGTACTGAGCTAATTTACCCAACATGCTAACTTAGAAAACGCAGAAAACCTTTTAGATACATTATCAGGCCATAAAAGAATCCAAACTTGGAAAAAACAAGTCTATGACTGGCTTAGATATTTAGGTTTATTCCATGCCGTAATCGACTTGTTCAAAAAACTAATAAGGAATTGTTATAACAACTGTAGATTGGAAATTCAGGATATACACAAAAATGAGGCTGTGCCTATGTTCGACAAGAATACCTATATGTGTACCGCGAGTTGATCCCAGATCATTAAGATTTTAGGGTCTAAAATTAGTCTAAAAAGGAGACTGTTAAAGTCAGCGGACTTTCCCCCACCTACGTCTTAGATTTGGTATGTGTATTTTCCGAGTGGGTCCTTCTCTCGGAAAATGACAGTTCCTTACGTGCTCTCTAAGGTTACGGTCAAGATACGAAACTTGTAGAGAAGACAATAAAGATACAATTTAGTGATTGATTTGAATTTATTGAATGTACTTTTGTTAGTTCAATTTATCCATAACAACAGTGCGAAATAACTAATTACTGATAATGGCGGAGTATGTGAAATGAAACTACTAGTTGACTAGACTCCCTCACAAATTGAAAAGCAAAGACGTTCGCTTACGTGTCTTTAAAAGAGAAAATTGTAATTAGAATTTTTTATTTACATGTGAATAGAACAATATTCGGCGAACGGTATTTTTCTTATTACAATTATAACAATTACTTACTGTTGTCATTTCACTCCATCCTTATCGAAATTTATTTATCTAGCGTTGTAGCTTAAAATATTACTTTTCTTGCAAAATTTCTGATACAGCCATTGATCCACAGCCCTTCTTTCCTATCAGTGTTGCCAGGAAATTATGAGTTATTATCTTTTTTCTTAAACGAGATGCCTATTCTAAAACGCAATGAGAATTTCACAGAACTCAGGTGAATCTACATCACGTTCATGAGTTATGAAACTGAATGGGTCCATCCAAAAATAACGGAATTTCTTGATGAGTCCGAGGAAAGCGACAGAAAGTTGAAGTCGAAAGAAGGATACCGTCACTCCGGCACTTCTTGATTGGCAAGGGTAACCACTGTACGTGACAAAGACCTCCGAAATTTAAGGATGCGCATTGTTATATAGAATCGGTGGTTCTTTTTATAATTTTATTATTATTAGTTCCTTTAATTGTTATAATTTGTGCCAAAAATTCATTTTTATTAGTGAAAAACGTTGTTCTCGTTAATAAATTAATATCAGTTCATTTGTATATTTCGGATTATTTAAAGCCCATACATGTATCCATATCGCGATTTAATTAAACCTTTATTTTATTTATTTATTTATTTATTATTCTCATTTTTGAATTAACAATTCCTGATTATCATTTCCTTAATTTTTAAGCATGTGCTTCTTGAGTCATTCGAGCCCTAGAAATAACTGCAGACACCTTTGCCCTATTATTCGCTTGCACATAAAAAATAATCGTAAGAGTTTCACAAGTAAAAATAGATATCTGCGTTATGCATTATAATATTGAAATTAGGGATAGTTCAATTAAAACGTATGTGAAGTAAAATTGATCAATGTGAATGCATAAATCAGCCTTTTCTTGATATGTAATTCAATATCCGGAATTTATCATTATAGTTGCATTCAAAAAGCATATCTTGTGTACAGTGCTATTCTACGGACATGATATTCTATTATTATTAATATTCTACTTTAGGCAGCATTTTTTCCGTTTAGCGGAGACGGTCATCATTGCCTCCCCCTCTCCCAACATCACGCAACATTGCAATAATATTATTTCAAAAGAAAAATATTTCAAAGATTGCTGGACAATATTGAATGACAATATTTTATTTTATGTTGGCATCACAATAAATATATATTATTATTAACAATTTTGTCGGGCAGCGGACATTCATATATTGCAAAAATATTGTACCACAATAATGCAAATATTGTCAAACAATATTGTATCAAAATTGCTGTTGGCGGATCAGCTGAACCTAATGAAAATATGTTTTCATTTATAATTGTAGTTCCCGAGTGAAAACTGTTTGAAAGATGATAAATTCATTCCGTATTATACACTGCACAATGGCCCCCATCACCCATTCTAGTATGCTTGACTTAGTTATACTCAGCTTTTATCAGCAATCGAACGAGAAACCTTAAACGATGCCATGCTTTCTTGAGCCCATTTCGAAATTTCTCTTTAGTCCAGAACAAACCATAGCAAATTTATATATAAATAGGGGCCATTTCTACAGGATGAAACACTACACCTGACTAGGTCCAGATATGGCAGTCCAATTTGATTGTTATACCACGCTCGGGCCCTGCCAGTCACAGTGTTTCATCAGTAATCGGGATCATGGTCTGGAGATTTCTATCTGGAAAGTCTGAATTTTATAAAACGTACTGAATCTTCCCTAGGCTCTGGTGAATTGGAGTTTGAAGAATTTTGTACGTTGGCAGCCAGATTTCTAGTAGAAGAAGATACGGAAGCAATGCAGCAGGAATTGAGAGAAGCCTTTCGTTTATACGATAAAGAAGGAAACGGTTATATAACTACAGATGTATTCCGCGACATTCTTCACGAACTGGATGACAAGCTCTCACCTGAGGAACTGGATCAGATGATTGAAGAAATTGATGCTGATGGTTCAGGAACTCTTGACTTCGATGGTAAGATTATATTTTAATTATTCTCCGCTTTAATATTTCAGAAAAGCAACCAAAATAGAAAAGTTTTTTTTTCAGACCTAGATACTTTGATACTATAGGTGTGAACTTGTATTAACTTTTGTGCTCTTTCAATTGTGCTCTTTATTTTTCTTACATTAGCTTCGAATTTTGCTTCCTTGAAGACTTATAGGTGAAAATAAAGTTTTAATTTTCAATTAAATCGTTTCGTCTTGATGGAAGCAATCTTTACTTTCCTTATATCAGCTTTAAATAACAACTTATACGAGTAGAGAAAAAATGAATTTTATAAGAACTTTGAAAATATATAAAACTTGTAAAATTCAATAATTTGTTAAACCTTTATAAGAAATTCAACTTGGTATATAGTGAAATAAGTATGTCAAATTTTATTAATTTATCTGTACAAGTTCTCCAGATATTGCAAGATCGTTAAAAGCGTGAGTCATACACACACACATACATCCGGATAATTTTTCAGGACATCATATTAGATATATTTCTATTAAAGTATGGTATATAGAAAAAAACCTTCCTTTGGAAACTGGATTTTGTCAACATTACAAAGCTTTCTCTATACGGTAGCAAAATCATTTGAAATTGATTCAAATATGGTATATATATTGATATTCCTTTAAAAACCTCGAAATTATTTTCATTCACATAGAATATTTTTATATCTTTTCAAATTCTTTGCAATTCCAAAAAATCACTTAAACTGTATTTAAATCTTTTGGTGACTTTCTAAATCCCTATAAATTCTATAGAATTAACTTAAAATCTCTTTAAAACCCTTGAAATTGTTTTTAATTTATCAAATCTTCTGTAAATCTCTTAAAAGATTCTGAAATTTCTTAACTAGCTGTGAAATCGTATAAATTTTTGTACTTATTCAATGAGTCCTTTCCGTCCTCGTAGAGGAAGCATTAATTAATGAATCAAATTTATTAATATTGAGATATTCAATTCGAGTCGACACAAGGAATTTTTATTTTTTTTTATATCAGCTTTGAATTAAGCTTCTTTGAAGTTTCTTACCTTAGCTTTGAATTTTGGTTTTTTTAACTGATACATAGATGAAAATTAATATTTTCAAAATTACAAATAACCGTAACTTCCATGCTTTTCAACTAAATGCATTAAGCATACAGGTCAGTCGATTTCTTTTCGAAAAAATAAATCTTTCTTCTCCTTACATAAACTTTGAAGTTCATTATTGGAGAATTTATACCATAGTTGAAAAATAAATTTTACTGAAATTATAAGAGTACATAAAACTTGTAAAATTAAATATTTTGTGAAACCATTCTAAGAAATTCAACTGAGCATAGAGTGTAATAAGTGTGCCAAATTTCATCAATTTATCTGTATGCGTTCTGTAGTTATTGCAGGATCTTTAAAAAGTGTAACTTGCACACACGCAAATACACATCCATTCATAGAAATTGTAAAGTAAAAAAAAAGTGTTCTAAAAAATTTTATAAATATGCCTAGGTTTTGAGTTTTTATCCAAAATGCTGGCTAATATATGAACTTGACCTTCACTTTAGGGCACTAAACGAGTATAATAAAGGCCAATCCAATCTGTCGATTCTTTCGAGAGTTATAGTGGTAACAAACTAAAATCTACAGACAGATAGACAGACACAGTCGTAAAAACCTGTTTTTTGTGTTCACGGAGTCACAAAACGTGGACATTTGACCAAAAATGGTTGGGGGGGGGGTTTACACAAATCTAATACATTCTTTGATGACAATGTAAAAAAAAAACTTTTTTTGGAAAATTGATTTTGCTACTACTACAAAATTTGGCGACGTCTTTTACGTCTTTGATGACGTAAAGCTGTCGTAGACGTGTCGTAATGGTGTCGTAAAGACATCGTCAAATTTTGTGCCCACTGGGTACATACTACAAAATATTAACAGACGAATGCTGGACAATCCAATTAATGCCATGCGGCAAGTTTAGATCTACAATAATGTTCGAAATTCTCCGAGGTGCTGAATGTCCATGACACTTCAACATTTGCGGTAAATGTTTAAAAAACTGAAAATTAAGAAATTATTCCGTGCTATCGATAAGCGGAAAATGTAAATAAGTAAATACTAATCCAGAACACCTCGCTTCAAAGTTTGTCATTTCTGAGCCATATTCACAATAAAATAAATTGAATATAGATACAAAAGCATCGAATGGTGGAAAGAAATAGTTGTCCTAAAGTAGGAACGATGAATTTGAAAAATGTATGTCATTAGTTATAAACATGAGCTGTCTATGATGGAATACATCAAGTTTCTTCCAGCGAATCGACTACTTATGATTTTAAAATGAAAAAAGGTATTCAAACTTAGCAAACCAAAAACAGTAGTCAATTATTTATAAGCATCATAATTAACAAATGCAGTACTTGGCTATTCTTCGAAATATAAATGTGGTTTTTGCAACAAGGTTGAAGCGGGAATTCGCTATTTAACTTTTCGCGCGAGAAATACCATAGTTCTTAGGAATCGAATGATACTTGAGTGATGCGTCAATGATTGTGACGATGAGGAGAGGAATGATAGCGAGAGTCTTGTGGGGTAGTTAAGAGGGCAGTGTACACCTGTGGGAACTCCGAGCTGAGTGGTGAGAGAGACAGAAGTATGATAAGTACGCCTCCAAGGGTTGAGTTTTCCAGTGAAAAAAAAATTTTTCACAGCCATGTAACGCCGAAGTAAAGGTTAAATATCTTTACTTAATAAAAGAATAACTTTTCTTCACAAGTAACTTTATTTTGCTTCGTGAAGCTCAAGGACAAGATCTAGACTCAGGGATCGTCGATGCGTCGCACAGTGGTCCACAAGTCACAAATAGTCGGACAAAAGTCGATTTTTCAACTTTAAAATTTCAAAAAAATGAA
>JAUESI010020160.1:0-13118 GCA_032275145.1 Synergus laeviventris | reverse complement strand
AGCCCTTAATTAGCCCTTAATTATAGAATAGGTCCCAACTCGATTTGATAAAGTGGCGGTGCTAGCTTCAGAGACCTTCGTTTGAGAGAGTAGTAAAAATGATTTATTTTTAAAATAAAAAAATACGTATATTTTTTTTTCTTTTAAAGAATAATTTTGTAAATATTGCCATTGAAAATTTCAAAATGTAAATTTTTGGGACACTCTAATATATATATACATTATACGTATAGAAATAATTTCTCAATGTACTGATTTTTTACTCAATTTTTTGTTAAATCTTGCTATTTTACTTTCATTTTCAGACACTCTTGCGAGATTGACACAGGATATCACTTTCTTAAAGATTTCCAGTTGTGTTTTTAATCAAAATCCCTGGGTTTTACAACTTCTAATCAGCCGAAGTTTTATTATATAATTGTAAAACAAAGCGTCTGTTGATGAAATTACCATACACAAATTCGTCTAGACCACATATCCCGACTTATTTCCGTTTAGAATTAGCCTGGTCATCGCTTATGTATTCAAATCGATCATTTGTCAGGCCCAGGTCTGTTATTTTAGAGCAAGATAAATAATCGAATATGAAAATTTTGAATATTAGAGAAAGGTAATTAGCGGATACCTAGGTGTGCAGTGAATATGAAGAGTAGTGAAGTAAGAGTATTACCCAGCAATAGGAAATTATCATAAAACCAGAGATAGGTTTAGTCAAAAGGTGGAAAAAGGTCACCAAATTTTGAGCGTATATATAGGTAGAATACGAGGTGCTCTCACCTTATCTCCACCTTCAGCCTTTCTAACAGCTTTTAGAGCGCCCTCAACAGCAAACAGCAGCTTTCATGGTGATTAGAGCATCGTTATCAGGGACCATGGATTTTTTAGCAGCATCCACAATCTTCCTCAGTACTACTCGTTTCTTTAACTTTACTTCTATAAAGCCTTCACCTTTCTCAACCCCATTCCAAGTTTTGATTTGAATTTCATGATGTTAGTTATAGCTAATGTAGCTGCTCTTTCTTCAATACCGGAATTTTTAGATAAATCATGCTGCCATATTATACTCCTTACAAGCAGAGTCCAGTAGATTTAATCCTGGATCACCTCGTTCTAATCGCTTGGCTAGCTTAGTACCGGGACCACAATACTGATATCCTGGTAAATGTAAATCGAAAGGAAACTTATTAATAAAACTATTAATAAAGCCTTTACCTTGATGTTTTCTAACTTTTTCTCTCCTGTTTATAGGCATTCCTTACTCTATGAAGAATAATATTAGACTAACTGGCAGGCTATATAAGCACTGTATTTATAGCTTTTATGACAGTCAATATCAAGATGTGGTTTGAGAAACAACCAATCAAACTTCCAGTTGCAAATATAGACAAACTGGTTCAGCCTAAGCTAAAGAGGGTGAAACGTCACGGTAATTTACTCTCAGATTTACATCCAAATTGTCTCAGATTTGAAAATAAGTAACTCTACACCAGCCAAAGTATAAATTCTCGGATAAAGTACTTAAAAATGTAGATGGTGTTGAGTATTTTCCATTTAGTGAACATGAACAAGTACTTTCACCTGGTAAAGCTAAACCTGATTCTATCTTTATATCTGATGACATTGCTTGCGAGAAGCAAGACAATGTTAGACTTATGCTCGTATTCCTAAACATTTAGTTAGAGATAGTGTTAATTTATTAGTTCTTTTTTGAAAAGATAATAAATAGTACATTTTCTTACAAGGGGGAAAAATGGAACTTCCGCCAGCAAGTTTTCATAAAAAATTGCCCGGCTGTGGAAATGAGGCATCTATATGAAAGCTTCTGCAGTCTGCACCATACCTATCTTCTCACTTTGTCACGAGTTTCACATCTACGTTTTTTCGTACATTTTCCATAGTTTTACCGTACACTGCTTTGTTCATTAGTTTAAATAACTTTTTTTCAAATTCATTCCTAGCATTTGAACTCTTTGTTTTTTTTAAATCAATGTAGGGTTTTAACCATTTGGATTGATTAAACTGCAATACGCGATAAATTTTAACTAGTTTAAGCCCATTATCAAGAGCTTGTTTGAGTGTAAAGTAATGGATAATGTACTTACGCTTAGGTTTCACTCACAGTTTCTCCTGTTTTGACCCTGGTGGTTTCGAATGTTCAGGATAGAATAAAAAATTATTATGAATATCATGCAATTCTTTCGGGTAATCTAAATCTACTTCTAGAATATATCCATCTGGTGCATTGTTTGCGTCCAAGTATATTAATAGTCTCCTCATTTTCATTGTAAATTTTCATGTATGGATTATTTGCTTTGGCATAGCGGTTAGAAAATTAACTAACTCCACTCCTAATACCTAACTCAATAAACATGAGTTTATCAAATATTGTGTTGGATCGACCATAAGCTATTACTCACTGATTACTGAAATTTTCAAATATATACACAAGTGGCAATATATCTGTTTCCTTCTACAAGTGCATGTAATCCCCAAGATTTTAATAATCAAATTCTAACTATACTCGTTGCGCATGCTCATTATCTTCAGTGGAAACCGTAGAATCATTCAGAGTACTATAGAAGTTTTCTATCGATGGTAATTGAGTCTCAGAAATACCAGAGAAAACAGAATTTAGTACTTTCTATTCATCTAGGTATGATGCTAATTTTTCTAACGACGAAGACATGAACCTGAATGAATATATAAATCTAAATTTAATGTCACTATCCTTCATATGTTTTGTAAAAGAGATATATTTCTCCTTATTTAAGGGTAGGAGTTGTATATGGCCTTCGAATTGAGTAGAAATTGCATGAATAATAAAATGTGCATCATAGCCACATAAATTATGAAAGACAACGGATATCGTTCGACAATCTGGGTAATTCAAGTTACAATTTTCTTACAACAGGTCCAAGATATTTTTCGGTTAGATAACAATGATCTCGCACTTCTTTACCTTCAGGTGGTATTGTCATTTCACAAATGTGACAAGTTGCACTGTCTCTAAAAGCTACCTTCTGCTAAAGAGTTAAAACGTCTATTGGTAGCGGATTTAAAAAAATATTAACTTTTTCGGCTAATTGTCGCAACTCTTCAACAAACCACTCGGGAGGATCGATTTCCTCTAAAGGACATGCCTTATACTCAGAAAGAGAATCTTCATAGCTATAGTTAACGTAATAACCTATGCTAAGTATCTTATGATTTTGAAAAACTTCAGTGTTATTATTCCTGACCTCTTGAGATTCTTCTACAGGAATTAGTAAGCACTCACTATCAGCATAAACTAAAAACGTTACCTTTTCCAGGATTTTTATATTTCTTAAATTCAACAAAGTTTTGTTCATATTTCGGTAGTATGCTTATACAACGATTCATCATTTTACAAGCTTCCTCGTGATCAGATAACTTTTCCTGCATTGAAAAATAATTTACATGCAAAAGATAATTATGTCGATCTCACTTTTGTGATGTAAGGTGAATAGGAATAACAGTATAATTAAATTTGCGCATTATAAGACCATATAGGTTGGCCGATATGTCATATTGTTTTTCGAACTTTGAAATATTTTTTAAGTTCACCGTAAACTCTATACCATTAAAGTCTAATTCATGTTCATACAGCTTTTAACTAAAATGATCGTAGGAATTACTCTAGCCTGATGTAAAGCTGACAAGACTGCCCATTTAAAACACTCATCATCATTGTTCTGCACATTCACACATGCTTGTTTCATTTTTATTCCTAACAGTAGGTCGATATAGAAACTTCCTCACATTGGATTATATTTATTTATATTAATTTTCAATTTCATGATTGAGTGTAATGTCCAATCGGAATCAGTTTCTTTAAATTCTTCAATTTTGTGCAGGATTAGTTATTTTACATTTACATCAAACCAATCGTCTAATCTAGTGGTAGGGGACATTTTATTGGTTTTAGTAACGAATGGTTTAAGGTTTTGATTTACTCTTCTTCATTCACTACTTTTCTAAATTTCGCATCAGCACACAACTTTATTGCTCCATACTTATTCAATATATCTCGGATTTTTTCAAATAAAATTGAATCATCATCGAGCAACGCACTTATATCTATACTTATAAGGATCAGGATAACACCTGTTCGAAGTCTACATTGAAACGCATTCTCACAATCAGCCCAACGTACACGATCACTTATATCATTAGTCACAGCACCATCAGGCGTCTCTACTCTACCACCACGCTTTAAATGTACTTCCAATAAAGCGCAAAGACTCATAATTTGTTAAATAATATTAATACATCTCTGATTTTCTAAGGTCCAATATAATTTTCTTAAAAGGTTATTTAGTGTGACCAGATTGACATTACACAGATTTACCCATCTGTGAATGTAATCATCTTTTACACTGCCCTCTTGTAACTCTAATAGAGCAGCCAAAGCCGCTTTAATCAGTGTCTTTGGCTTTCACTTCACATTCGTTAAGAATATCTGTATTCTGACTACGTTTTAATGGCTGTCTAGTTTTTCTCCTGCTTCTCAGAAATGTTGCGTTTGGCAGACATGATGACTGATCGAGTTTTCTCTGCTTTCGGGTTGCTATGCTGCTGCTTTTGCCTCTACTTTTAGAATACTATGCTGCCGCAAATCTAATAGTTAGAGGATGGTAAAGTGAGAGGCTCATTAGCAAATCCAGTAAGAAAGGAAAGATACCGCTTACTAGCACTTCCAGTAGGCAGGTGGATGACAAAGTGGGAGGCTTACTAGTAAATCCAGTAGACAAGAAAGGATATCGCTTACTATCACTTCCAGTAGCATAAAGTGGGAGGCTTACTAGTAAATACAGTAGGGAACAAAGGCTACCGCTTACTAGAAAATCCAGTAAGCAGGGAGGATGGTAAAGTGGGAGCTTTACTTACAAATCGAGTAGGCCGTTGTCTCTGCTCCTAGTACCAGAGAGAAACTGAGAGTAAACATGCCCAGAGGAAGCCCAGCTATTAGAGTAGTGGCGCCTCTGTTGGCCAAATCGTGTATCAATGTCCGCAAATAGCATAGAAATTAACCAAAATGTAGTCAGTTTCTACATTACCTTTCTTAAATCTCGGACCTACTACCTGCTACTACCTAGTCGCACATGCATACGCGACGCACACAGGCACAACGCTTTAAACTAGAACAAAAATAGAATGCATTTTGGAGCGAACCGATATATTCAATGAAACACGTTTATACATTCGAGATTTTGATTTTTCCGGCAAAAATATGTGGCTTGGGAAACGAGATTTTTATGTTTTACAGGATTTTCGTGTTTCCCGATATAATTATAAATGTTAGTTTTATTCTTATTCTAGGTAATATTCATTGCAAAGTCTCTGAGATTTAAAATATATCTTCATGTTTAAGTCCATGTGCAAAAGGTCAGCAGCCAGACATTTACTTTCAACCCACGGTTGGCCCTACTGCCAAAGTGTATTAGTAACCATGGACCAAATTCAATGATTCCGAACAACCTGATGAGAACGTAGAAATTCTTTGGAAAAGTCAGAGGCGAGAACAAAAAGGACATATGGACAGCAAGCAAACCTTGAGGGCTAGAACGTTTAAACTGAAGTCTGCTTGCATTTTTGATGCTAATTAACTGCTCAGCCCTTAGAGCACCTTCGACACTTGTAATACGATCCAAAGCAATTCAAAGGTCCTTTTACTTTAAGTGCCTAGTGGCTGGGTTTATTCACCGTGACTGAAAACATTCACTTTATGGTGGTCCGGTCCACAATGATATAATACATTAAATCCGAATTTTATTACTGTATACAATGAAAATTCAAAAAATGTACCATAAATTTAAATGTTTTTAATCACAATTTTCATCGTCGTCGTCGTCAGAAGTTGCGGATTCTGATTCGTCAGAAGAGCATTCCATCGATTCCTTCAAACCATACTTATCGTGAAAACTATCAGAAGAAAGCAATAGTTGCAAAACTTCTGGTGATAAATTTTTTCCTTTTTTCGGATACTTTCTGCCCATACTCGATATGTACGCATCTAAAGTTAAGAGGAGTCGTCGATTGAAAATGTCTTGCATAGTCGCTGTTCTTGAGTTTTTTCAAGCAAAACATTCGCGATATTTTTTAATGTCTTTGTTACGGGCTTCTTGTGGGTCTTCCGACATTTGTCCAATAGGTAGTGGGGACCATTCAATTACCAAAGGACCGTGAATTGAAGTACTAAATTTAATATTTGGGCATTAATTAGCACTAAATTCCTATGCAAGAGAAAAATTGATAATTTTTTTTGTTCTTGGGATATTTACATTGTACACACATGCTTAGCACGTATATGCCTCGCACGAAATGCGACACATCTATGAACCGCACTTTGCACGCACCGCGTGCCTCGCACGCCTTGCGTGTAACATGTCTCGCACAATTGTTATCTGGGTTCTAAGTACTATAAGTGAACATTCAGGCAAGTAAATCGTCTCAGATCAAAGAAAGCATCAACAATGTTATAAAATACTGCTCTTTATGGATAGATACTCTGTGATATATTATAATCCCCTGACGTGCAAAAAGTAATGAAAAGTGTAATGTAATTTTTTTCCTTTTCCTTATCCTACGAATTATTTTCTTTATTACATTTACATGAAGTAAAGTTGAAGAAACAATTGTTGAAAACTTGAAAAATATATCAAATTTTAAACCATTTGTTTTAGTTTTTGATTATCTAAATCTTCATTATTTTTTGTTTTGACGCTCTTTTTTTAATACTAAACGTTGCTATGTTAACGAACTACAAAAATATTGCAGCCAATCAGAGTTCGCGTTAACTCTGACAGGCCACAAAAGCCACTGTTCCCGGACAGAAAAGCGGCCGGGAAGACGTACTTTCGGCTCGGGAATGAAGAACAATTTTTTAATTTTGTACACTAACGTAAGTCTTACTTTCTTTTAGGAAATAAATAATAAGGATATATTTTGAAATCTTTTATTTTTTTCTTCAAATTCAATTCTAAATTGGGGGCCATCCATGTACCACGTAAAACTCCCGCCATAAACAGCCAAATAATTTTTACGACCCCCCCCCAATTTCTACATGGTATATGGATGGCCCCTTACATTATCGAGTGTTTTCATTTGAAATAAACAGCAATAGAAACAAATTTTATAAAGAGTTTTTTAAAATTACCTTTTTAAACATTACTTTATTTAAACTTGCGACACAACCCTATTCTAAATCGAATGCTACACACATTTCTAAGAGGAATTCAAAATCGAATTCTATGTGGAATCATTCATTTCAAAATTGAATCCTAAGTAAATTTACAAATCGAATTGTACGTGAAATCGTGGATTTCCAAATTCATTCCCAAGTGGACTTCCAAAACAAATTCTAAGTGGTTTTCCAAATGTTTTCCTAGTAACATTTTACGTGAATTTCTAAGTAGATTTAAAATTGGTTTCAATTCCTAACTATTCGATCTGCAACCGCTTTTAAATCAAAATTGCAGTTTTCAATTATTTCATAAATCTACAGATAAAAGTGTGTTTTTATTCAATGACGATTTGGACGAGTGCCATATCGATATTTCGAAAAATCTCTTATCTTCATACTTAAATACAATCAGTAATAAAATTAACACAATAACATTGCATTTTAACAAAAGCTATAGAAAAACTATGACTAAAATACTATCTTTAAGAACTAAATAGTTGTATAATAAATAAATTATAAACAGAAAGTATTCATAAATGACAAGTGTTAAATGATGCTTAAATAATTATTGTTTTCAGATCTTCTTTTACGGAATTCTTCTTGAATGCTACTTTCAAAATAATTTTTTTTCCTTTTGAGAGTTTTCTACTCTAATTCTAAACTTATTAGACTTATTACAAATTTACCTAAGCTCAATATAAATTCGTCTAAATTATCTATATCCGTACAAAATGGATTGTTAATTCTAACGGCAAATCTTGGCAATGGAGGAGCAAAGTTCACAATCGAGAATACAATCCTGAATCGGTTTATAAATTAATGCGGTTTTATAGACGTTTAAAAAATGGTCAAGAAAATACGTGAAATAAAAAAAATAACAGTTTCAATATCTCGAAAATTTTCGATAACTCGAATAATTTCGAGATCAAACTTTTCAGAAATCGAACAGTTTCTATACCTTGAAAAGCTTCAAGATTTTTGGCACAATCCCTATTATTTTTTTTCTTGAAGGACTTGTGCCTAATGCTCAAAATAATCGAAAATCATTAACTTTTAAATTGTTAACTTTAAATTCTAACTCGAGTTAAATAAACAAATACCCGAAATATCTTATCCACATTTTGACATTTAAGGCACGCTTGAAATCTTATATTTTGCACAAAATATTAAATCGTTCTTAGCCAAGGAATTAGTTTTTGCTCATTGTCAAAAATTCTAACACAACACTTTTCTTTTAGAAATGCAGTGTGCAAATAGTGTTTACAAATTGCTTAAGGGTGTTGTTAGATCAAAGTTCCATCCTCAAAATTAAATTTTTTCTTTCTACTTAATAAATCTTATAGAATTTTTGTTGCGGAGCGAAAGAATCTGTCGTTTTAAAACTTTTTGAGAAAAATAAAAGTATTGAATTTTTAGGTTAATTTTTAAGTTCCTTGTTTTAAGCAAAAATGATTAAAAGCAAATATTTTATTCGCTCCATAGGCATATTTCTATTTTAAAGTAAAATAGCTTCTCAGTAGAAAAGAAAGTGTGGCTATATATTTTCATAATACTGTAGTAAATTGATAATTACATAATTATACTTAAAAACTCCTAAGACTTTTATAGAAGTGGTAACTGCAAATTAGAATAAATACAATTTTCAAATCTGAACAACACTTGCAATAAAATAAACACAATAGCCACATTTTCTATAAAAATACTAAGAACATGTATCAGTTATCCCATCCCTACATGTCAAGCATTAATGTATGATTATCTGAACCCAAAATTTTTAGTAAAATAAATTTTTTTTGTTTTTTATTATATAAATATTTAGGACCAGATAAACGTACCTTAAGGGCGTTGGATAAACGGACTTAGAAATTCGTCGAAATGAAAATTTTCTCAGCCCTGATCAGAAAATGAATATTTGGTGTAAAAATATTTATTTTCTGAAACGGAGCGAATGCAGACAGAGCAAACGATTCACGAGAAAGAGAAACTATATTTCGGATTCACTTGTATGAACCCATAATTTCAGGCACAACACCAACGAAAATGAAAAAAGCGAAAAATACAGACATTTTGAATTTTATATTGCTTCAAATGGCTGCACGAAATTCGCGAATCATTGCGACAACAAGCTGTAGTTTTTTTTCTAAATTTTAGAAACTGGATTATAGACGCTTCAAACAAAAGAGAAACACAATAGGCAGTCAGCGTGCCGTTTACGCGCGTAAACGGTAAAGTCACTAGAGAAGCGCTGTAGGTAATTGTTTCTCTTTTCTTTGATGCGTCTATAACCCAGTTTCTAAAATTTAGAAAACAAACTACAGCTTTCTGTCACAATGAATCGCGAATTTCGTGCGGCCATTTGAAACTATATAAAATTTAAATTGTCAGTATTTTTCGCTTTTTGTCATTTTCGTCGGTGTTGTGCCTGAAATTATGGGTTTATAGTTTATACTACAAGTGTACAATTCGACCAATTGAATTGTCGCTGTAAATTAGTACCTTTTTGGGTACGTTTCAGAACATTGAATTTTTCTAAATTGAGGTTAATTCTGGAAGCATTTTTATACCTCAATTCATTGAGGTATAAATTTGATTCTTTATTGATAAGAATTTTAATATATATATTTTTTTATAAGGATTATATTGGCATCGAATTTAAAATTCGATCTCTCTTGCGATACGTCTGCTCTTTCTGCATTTGCTCCGTTTCAGAAAATAAATATTTTGGCACCAAATATTCATTTTCTGATCAAAGCTGGGAAGAAATTTTATTTTTGTGGGACCTAGGACTACTCAAGACCTTACATATTTGGTAATTTGTCTTTATATCCCCAATAAAATGTTTTCCGAAAATATATATGGTCCAGGATCACACTTAGAATCATTCTTGAAAATTTTCTTTCGGCAAATTTTTAGGTCCGTTTATTCAACGCTCTTAATGCTTTTTTTTTATTTTCGAAATCTTCAACTCAATGTCAATAAATGTAGAAATGGCATTGCAGAGAAAAAAATTCCATTTAGTAATAAAAGGGATAAGTAATTGAATAACTAATACATGGTCTCAAAAACATAGCTCTTTGTTCAACTTCATAACTTGGAAATTCGACAGACCTCACTTAAAATTACTATTTTCAATCAAATATTGAGTAAAGTTCATCCTCAAATTATCACTTTAATCTCAATTCGTCCTCAAAGATGAAGGTACGTGGCCTTTTCACGCAATTTTTCTTTTGCGTTCAAATTTGACTATCAGGTATTTGTAGATTCGTCTTCAATCATAAAACGAATATCTGAGTATCAAAGGTCGAGAGAAGTATCACAGCCACCATGGTCCTCGAGCAACAGATGTTCGTTTTCTAGCACCATATTAACTGCGAAAAAGAAACTCATCATA
The DNA here is from genome assembly GCA_032275145.1 of Synergus laeviventris. Lineage (NCBI taxonomy): Eukaryota > Metazoa > Arthropoda > Insecta > Hymenoptera > Cynipidae > Synergus > Synergus laeviventris. Next base: position 2,523 of record JAUESI010020160.1, on the reverse strand, counting down.
CACACTAATGAATTTTTCAAAAATAGGTTATATTCTCACAATTCGATTTCATATCTAAATATTATAATTAGATATTTTTTTGCTCTCTACAATGCTACTAATTTTTGAAAAATAAGTTTGTCTACAGAGCGAAAAAATATTTTGAAATAAAAGCTCAAAATTACATTTCCTCATTTTACTCAACACTGATTAGAATTAGATATTTTTTCCGTTTTTGGAGTGGAAATATGTCCATAGAGCGAAAAAATGTTTCATTTTAATACTTTTTACTTAAAACGAAGAATCCGAAACATATTCTTAAAAAGCATAATGTTATACTTTACCTTGAAAGCCATTTAGCTACGCCAACTTTACGTTTGCAATAATAAATATTTTTTTCTAAATCTAGGCCATTAATCTCTATCTGTACAAAACTGAGGTAAATGTTTTAGTTTTAGCGAAAAAATCTTTATTAATGCGAGCGTAAAGGTGGCGAAACAAAATTTACTCTTATCGTAATTAACACAGCAATGCCATTTTGAAGCTGAATTTTTTCTAAAATTATTCACGAGATTTTTTGTGATTTAAAAATATTTTAATGAATTTCAGAGAATTTATATGATTTTAATATTTTCAAGATAGTAATAAAAACAGAGATGACCAACGCGAAGTTCTCGAGCTTCTCCTTCTCCCCGTTTCTTTCCCTTCACCAAGCGGATTCTCCTCTTCGCGGTGCGCTATGACCATCCCTTTCCGACTCGCTTGCACGTAAGAATGGACCTTGTTTCCTTAGAGATTATAGTTTCTTTGTGCGAAATTTTCTCACCAACATCACCAACACGTCATAGCGGCAATACCCGCCGCTGAGAATAAAGACGACTCGGGCAGAGATGAGGTTCGATTCCCGGCACCTGCCAAATCGCCAAGTATAAACTCCCTCCTTCATGCGCGTCTAAGGCAGGGTCTGTCCACATTGCCTTACTGATGAGTCCAGTGGCAGACCCGGGACGAAACGCTGAAAGGAAACTTAGATAGCATTCACCGTCACCCAATAGCTTGTCGCTATAACGCTCTAAAAATACATTACAATAATGGAAAAATATTAGAAAATTCAAAATAATTAAGTTTTTGTACAAAATGAGGTCATAAAATGTTTCTAAAATGATTGTAGGATATAAAATACACATTATCCGTCAATCAAATAATATGCAATAGAAAAATGTCACATGAAATTAGGTAAAATATATACAGTGGATAACTAGTAAGAATTTCTTGATACCCTTAACAAAATCTTTGTTATATTATCCCATAATGTTTAAAATATCTGTAAAAAATATAAAAAAAGCTTATCTGCTAAACAGAATTATTTTTGATTTTTTTTATTACTCTTCCGAACTTTATAGGAATGAAGATAACAAATATTTTGTTAAGCTTTGTGTGTTTGTATAAAAAAGAAAAACATGTAAAAGGAAAATATACCATAGGTTAATAAAAGTTTGAAAATGTAAAAGAAATTATAAGTTATTAATTATAAAAAATTATCAAATAAACTTGTTATCTTCGTTCCTATCAAATTCAGAAGAATAATAAAAATAAAAATGAATTCTGTTTACAAGCTGAGCTTTTTTTATATTTTTTTAAAGATATTTTTAACTTTATGGGATAACATAACGAAGATTTTGTTAAGAGTATCAAGACATTCTTACTGTGTTATCCAACGTATATATTTTACCTAATTTCATGTGTTATTTTTCTATTTCATATTATTTGATTGACGGATAATGTGTATTTTGTATCCTACAATCATTTTAGAAACATTTTATGAACTCATTTTGTACAAACTATTTTGAATTTTCTAATATTTTTCCATTAGTGTAATGTATTCTTAGAGCGTGTTGAATGCAGCGCCGACCTGGTGGGAAAATTTCGTACATAGAAACTCTAATCACTAAGTAACGCCATTTTGTTTTTTAGTCGGTAGGCCTGAGGCTCGAGGGTCTTTCGGAATCGTTCGGTTTTGTCCGCCTGGCAGCCGAGGAGACTCGACCCATCAAAGGTGATGAGAGGGGATCAACGAATTGAGATTTTTGCCCTTTTGCTCTTGCGTTGGACATGTTTGTTTAAAAAACTTTGTAACAGGTCTTTAAAAAATGGATAGGAATTCCTAGAATTACAAAAGCCAAAAATTAAATTATTTTAAAGAAATTTAAAGTAATTTTAGGAAATTAAAACATTATACAAGTTATATCAAAAGATTTTATAAGAATTTAAGAAAAAATTTTCCACAAACCTTGCTAAATTAATAAACAATATATACAAAATAGACTTTGAAGATAGATTATTGTAAAGAAAGTTATAAATCTAAAAACTTCGTTAGCAAATAATCGTTAACTCATAAGCAAATAAATAAAAACTTTTCTCAAATTATTTCTTTCCATCAAAAAGTAATGGACACTCATGTATAAAAAACCTCCTCTTTGGGACGCGTGAGTCTGCCTACTGCTTAGGCTGTGAATTAGTTTTCCCTGCCTAAGCAGAAGATAG